>RQTK01000581.1:96998-107406 GCA_003991915.1 Elysia chlorotica | reverse complement strand
GAAGAGAGAGAGAGAGAGAGAGAGGAGATACCAAGACTTCTGTCTCAACCGGTGACATAAAGCTGACGCCGATAGAACCAACAGGGCACGCCATCCGACAATTTTTGCACAATATTGTGGGACAGGTTCATAAAAAGGTTCTGATATTTTTTTAATGTATAATCTCTGATCTGATGGCAGTCCTTTTGGGTTTAAAACTAATTATTTAGGGATTTCTGTTTCTTTCATATTATAATGATATTAACATGAGCGTTATTTTCTTCATCTGAGAAATTTTCGCACTGTGTAATGGTTGGAATACTGTCGTTTAGAAACCAAAATGAGATACATGCATTAAGAGTTATTTCATCCAAATTTGGGCATATATTCGATCTTTCCGTTTTGAACTATTTTCACTTCCAAGGTAAACCCACACACAGATACTGTTTCTTATTGATCCATAGTATGTATTTTGAGATTTACTTTTGTTGCTAATCCTTCATGTTCTACTACATGTATGAGCTTTTTTTTTTTTACTTTATTTGTTGTTATTTAGAAACGGAGACAGCAGTCTTGGGTAGATTTATCGTAAGACTTGCAAAGTTAAACAGATAATGTAAATGTTAAGCTTTAAAAGAAAAAGAAATTCGAAAGATTCTTTACTCATTTCACATTTGTTTAAGTATTTATCTGCAGCAAATTTAAAAGGACTCTGGAAATTTAAAATCGCGCATTTCTGATTCTTGATGATTTTTTAAAAGCATTAATTAATATTAATTTTGTCTGAAACATGATCACATGCCAGTAATTGACTCTTTTTTTCGGCTATTAGAATACCTGTGTTGTAAACGTATGTTATAACTGCGCCCCTGTGTATCGTTAATAACACAAGAGATATGCAGAACTAGACCTGGTATATAGTAGTATCATTAGTACATAGTGCATAGTAGAGCCATTACCCTGACCCGTGTAATAAAAGCTGTGTACGTCCTGTACTCTCCTCAGATCTATCAAAAGGCTCCGCAATCGGCGCTACATAGAGCGGTGGTGTGTTCAAATCTCAGAGGACCAGTGACAGATGCCAACAGCCAAAAGTGCAACCCCGATGATGTGCCGACCAAGGCATGCCAAGGCACAGCTATTTGCCACGGATATTCCAGATTCGGTTTAGATGGCCATGTAGCGGCCCCCAAGCCCGTCACAAATCAGGGCGAAAGTTCTAACATTTGTGTGGGAGATATCAGCAGCTGTACCCAGTACAGGCCGACTTTTCTGGGCAAGTCCAATTCTCATCAGATCAACCCAAGAGATTCTAGTCTTCAACGCCCAAAGACTACACCACCAACATCATCGCCAAATAGACCGAAAAGCTTGAACAACGGTGGCCCTGAAGTAGAAAAGGCCGTTTATCTCCAAGAGTCAGGTCCTCCGACAGTGACTATCGCCTCAGAGTCAATGGGAGAGCCAGCCAACATGTCCGGCCTAGCCACCTACACCCCGCCCATGTCCCCACTCTGTGGGCGTGTCCTCACCTCCCCGCTAAGCCCCGCCCCCATGCCCGGCCACCTGGGCTCCTCCGCCTCGCTGTTCAGCCTGAGCCCACATGACGCCGCGCAGTTAGTCCGTCTGGTCAAGGCACAGGATGATCCCCACGACCACAGCGACCAGAGCGAGTCCCGCCACTGCTACTTCATCCACCTCAAGCTGCGGACTGTGTTCAGCGAGGACGCCATCCCGGGAGCGTGTGTCCGCAAGCTGCCCCGCCTCCTGAACGGCATCCCGCTGGGCGCGGGCTTTCTCTCCAGCGACCAGCTCAGCGAGATCCGCTGGCGCCTGGTGGAGGGCGAGCACTCGACCTTGACCTTCCTGTCCTGCCCGCTGCTCCGGGACGAGGCGGAGGAGAGCAGGACGTCTTTCCGGGACCGGCTCATCACGCAGGCGCAGGCCGTGTTCGGCGACGTCACTGTGCGGGCCAGCCTCAGCCTGTCCAGGTGTATAGACCTCCAGGAGGACCTGGTCCTCAACGACATCGCCACCAACGTGGGTGATGGTCTACAGTTCAAGGATTAAAACCACAAGATTTAGTATTCAGTGACATAGCCATCAATGTAGGCAACAGTCTACATGGATTAAAATCGCAACGAATGTAATTTATGTCAATATGGGTCTCCTACCTTACCTAAAGCGTCATATCCTTACTGCAACCGCCTAATTCCCAGTGTTTGTTTTCCAAAGTTTGTATAGAGTTTCTACAGCTCAACCAAGTTTTGTGTGTTTTTGAAATTTGCATGTGTAAATATAAAAGTTGACACGTTGATCCATTTACATTATGTCTCAATCGTCATAATCTAAAAACCGCGTACGGAACCACAAACTTCATAAAATATTCATCATGGTTTATTACTTATTAGTTAGAATAATTTGAAGGTCGTGCAGTGTAGTTAAAATTAAATGCATGACAATAGAGCACATTAATACATCCTCCAGTTACGCCTGACTATGATCTAACCGTGTGAGCATCGCTGCCTCGACCCTTCCAAGAACTCTGTGAGAAAAAAACATGTGTACGTATTTAGTGTAGGGCAAAGGCCGTTTCTCAGTTTAAAGTTTTTAGCTTTCCAAGGCGATGCTATACCGCGACAGGTCCCAATACTATAGTCTGACAAATTTACATACTGCCACCTAGAGACAGCGCGGGCATACCGTACCAGGACTCCTGTCTCAGCCGGCCACATTATACAGGCACCGACTCAACCAACAGGGTACGAGACGCGACAAGTCAATCTGCCCAATCTGGTGACCGAACCCACTGCAATAAAGGGATAACCCTTTACCCTCTAGCCTATCACCTGACCCCTGTGGGATTACCACGCAAGGCGCACAAAGTTTATCATCAATCAATTGACCAAACCCACGAAAAGATTCCAAGCTTCTCCATAATCGGGGCGTGCGTCGGTCTACGGTAGTCACTAGCAGTAGTACCAGAGAGTCATAATAACTATTCTGAATCTACGGTCTCTGAAAGCACCAGCATAGGCAGCATTACGAGCTCTGCTTGATCACGCTAATCCCAGTACAGGACTGCACCAGGCAGCCACATACGGCGATCACTAGAGTAGAACAACGAGATTAACCTAAAGTGCGGCGCCATTGTTGCTCCTACACAAACGATCAACATCACGGGTCGGTTGGTGCTAATCCTAAACTCCGCTTAATTATTACATCAAGTGCAAGTTCATGATTGAAGGCCCACCGGGTTCGATCAGAGCAGAGTGTATCACTAGTCCTCAGTATATTGCTAGTGACAGTTTACTTTATTGGCGGTTGCTGGGTAAGAAAAAACTGGTTCACAGATATTGCTGTACTGCAAAATGTCAAACCTTTGCTGTTTTAAATCACTATTGTGAATAGTGAGCGATAGATTCATTTGTGTGTATTATTGGGAATCGGTGTTTTCACCAACACTCTTTATCTGGAGTATTTCTGTCTTTATGACAAGTACCTCCACCCCCCTCCCCCCTCTCTCTCTCTCTCTCTCTCGCTCTCTCTTTCTCTCTCTCTCTCTCTCTCTCTCTCTCTCTCTATCTCTCTTTCTAAGCCTTTTCCATTCACACAATTTCTCTACAATTGAGAAAAAAATGTTTTAACACAGTATTTTAACACAGCTGCAAGTTTCTCATTATTTCTCAAAATTGTATACATCATTATGCAATAATTTATAGTGATTGATTAACTAGCAAGCAAACTCTGGTTGTGACCTCCCACTCCTTTTCATTGATTTGTTATTATTATCAATATATTTATATTATCATTAGTATTATTGTAATAAGTATTTTTTTTGTATTAAATAAACTTACAGCAACTTGGTTTTTATAGAAAAGTTCCTAGAGTATGAAAATATGACATACTATGAATTGTTCAGGTTGCCTCGACCAGCCCGCGTGTTATTTAAGGCGATGTGATAAAGTGTGTGATATCCAACCTCATTAGCTAGTTATTACATGCACTTGTTTAAATCTGTACAGTGTGACATGTACTTCTGACTTGCTAGCATTCCCTGGGTGAAAAAAAAATAAAGTTTTTCCTCCTCATATTCTTCTCTTTTTCAATAATATTGTTGGTGGTTTGACTATTTGGACTTGTTGGCTCCGAGTAAAAATGTTTTTCTTTATTTCAATGTTCCAACGCCATTATCATTCAATATTTCTTTATCTCCGAAAAAAAAAAAAGCTCGCTTTATATTATCTTATCTATTATACTCATGTGATCCATTTTCCTTTTCCAAATTCCAGATTGTTGAAATCTTGGCAGCAGTGTCAAAGATTTTACCCCACGAGCCCCATAACAATATTCGTAGCCTTGACAGTAAGGGCAGCCACAGTACAAAATCTCTGCTCAAGTTATGTCGATTTCTTGAGGGTACTACAGTACAGTATAATAGTTCAAAGGATAGGGAGAGAGTTTGGTTTCTTAACGTTTCATTTCATCAACCAGTAACGTGTTTTACGTGCTGCAACACAGACAGTGTGGGGTACCAGCTACCAAGACTAGTCTTGTAAGCCGGTCATGTAATAGTACACTGACACTGCTCAGTACAAGACAAAATCCAGCAAATAAATTTTGTTCAAACTAGTGATCACCCGAGTAGAAGCCAACGCTCTACCACTAAAAACAGTCCTTAGTTGTATTAGTATTAGATCAACGATTCAGTTGATGTAGAGATTTTAAGTTACATATCATTGAAGCTTTTTATGCAGGGGAGGCAAGTGGCAGTGGGCCTAAGCATTGGCGCAACTCTGGTGACAGCGTCTAAGAAAGATTTGATTTTTCCACCTCGATGGAGAGATTGGCCCTCCGATATGTTAAGTTCTCAATTCAGAGGCTGTTGTTGTTGTTGTTGTTGTGGTTGTTGTTGAGTTGCTTTAACGTCCAACATCAGCACTATATAGCTATATTGTGGACAGGCCCCAAGACTGACGTTTGGCAATTTTAAGTGCCCAATCAATTCAGAGGCACAAGAACCACAATCTCAGTGAAGATGGACATTTCAGTTACATCGACTATCCGAACTCAAGCCAGGAGCTGAAGATTTGTGGTTATTTTAGCCCTGAAGAAGTCTGATAATATATTATACATGTATTAAGAAGCCATTGAGTCTCCGGTGCTGAGAGCACCTGACCAAGTCAGGGCTCAGAAAATACACTGAGCACGGTGATTTGTTGCTTGCAAATTGAAGTCGTTTGAAGGATTCAAAGATGTAGATATACGAGTCCCCTAATGTTATGAGTAAACGCTTATTGCACAGGTATGACACGGCATTTATTTCAGTTGACACATCCGCAAGCAACACTTCAACCTGGCTGTCCTTAACAGTTTTCAAACTTTATACAGCGTACTTGAGTTGGTTGTATATTGTGAACGGGCCCCAAGACTGACGTTTAATAATTTTATGTGCTGGACTCCTGTCTCAGAAGACAGGTCGTGGAGACTTGGACTCCAGTCTTCGTCAGTCGCATTATACTAATACCAGTTAAAGGGGACGGATTGGGCTGATAAATTTTTGACCGATCGTGGAATTCAAACTGCGGGCCTCCCTATCTGGAAGTCGGCGCTCTACCACTTGAAACAGTTCGCACCCTTTAATGCAGTATAAACACTTTTATTGCCACCTTTCTATTTTTCTGTATTGCAGGAGTGCTCGTTTTTTTGCCTCAGCATGTTGTCTCATCCTGGGCTCAGTTTATGTGACGCCTAGGTTATTCAAAACCAGAGGCGAAAATTTTCTCCTGCACACATTTTGTATAGAGAATAATGAGTCTAATGTAATAACGTTGAGGTGAAATCATGACGATGAGATCAACGACAGGTTTAATTAATACCGATAATAGGGATTGGCCAAACTAGATGGAAGTTAACCCTTAAGTTCACCAGCTGACCAGCTTGGTGCCTCGGCATACTTCAGTCCTAGTTCTTGTTACACAACTATGAAGCTACATGTAATAATAGATCATCAAACAACACCCAGTGTTTCGCAGCATTATATCATTTTATTGTTCAAATTTGTAGTTAAATTCTTAAAATAAAATTTCAAAAATATGATTCACAAAAAAGTGGCTGGATTTAGCTCATTAGATGTATTTAAATACATATAAAACTAAGAACCAAACAAAAGTTGGAACAATCAATGAAAATCGACAGTAATTTTGCGATCATGTCAACACAAGTTCAACCAAATAAATCCTGGCTCATCAAGAGGATGCATGTTTGCCTTCACAGATTGTCAAGCTACACAGAAATCATTTTAAAATCTGCAACAATATTCAGACCTTTTTTTTTCTTAGGGAAAAAATGTGAGGCAACAGACAAGATTCTCCTGCAACATCCGTGAGGTAAAATTAAATGGATATAGGACAAACAATGCAAACATCAAGATATAATTAATTTTTAGAGAAATATCATTTTGTTTCCTTTCAATTTTCCCTCGTACAAAACAGGTTGAGGTATGTCGAATGTAGGAAGCATTCACATCAGGAAAGGCCATCAACTAAGCATAGTTTTGGTTATATAATTGAAATTAAAAAAATTAACACTTTTTTTTACTGCTTTGTTGCGTTGTAACATAAAGAGTAGTAAGTAACAATAGAAAAATGCACACAGTTTCGTTTTCATCAAAGTTCTGTTGATAAAGTCTATATTAACAACAAAATTGCGTTATCGGAACATTTGAATAAAGGTCATCTTTCAAAACAAGAACAAAAAGGCTTTTGTGTTCATTCTTTTTTTCCTCCTCTGAGGAAATCTCTTGCAAGTTGCATACAGTACAACAAGGGGTCAAAGTATATACAAACACAATTCAATGTTTCACTCCAGCAAATCATAACGTCATTCAACAATAGACAAATTAGAGGGGACAATTTTGAAACCAGGTAGTGTAAAATGCGAGCTAAGGAAAGCAACATGTGTATAAAGTTTGCAAGGCAATAGCAGTGTAAAGTATAAAGGTTCTATATATAATTATGATCGTCACCAAGTCTAAAACGTCAACACCCAATCAACAGCAACTGTAATCTTAACAACAACATGCCAGATACAAGTTTGAGCTACGAGCAATCATGTGTGGTTGATTCATTTTACGACTTAGACAACTTGACAATGGCACAACCTCAGGATGTGTCTTGCATTAAAAACAGTCTCTGAGAGAACAAGAGAGCATTCTCTGAAGTTAATATACATTTGTGTTTTTAGTTTTCCTGGAGTCAGCAATCTCAAGAAAAGTGTAACCAAAAGCATAGAGCCTCGGTCAGAATTAATATGCATATTTTGGCCTCAAGTGCCTGGCACATGATGTTCAAATAAAACTGATTACAGGCAACGACCACTTAACACCTTTAAAAAATCTGAGTGCACACTTCGGGCCAAGTATTCATTTTTGTCCAACAATTTTTATCTCATATCTGTAGAACCGATTTCTCAATGACAACAACCACAGATCACGAAAACTGAGCTGAAGTTTAAGGAATATCCTTCATACCCTAGCCAATCCAAAAAAGGATACTTCCAACGCCACAAAAATTACCTTCATAAAAACAAGCATTTTTTGTAGGCATATTTCCTCGTAATTCCTCACAGATCATCATGCCATCAAGGCTAACATGTTCAGAGAGTAACAAAGATGGAAATGAAAATTAAAATGGGAGAGCAACAGGAATAAAAGGAGTTGATAGAACAGAAAGGAGAATTTTTCAAGCCTGATATATATGCACATGATATATTAAAAATATTAATGGAAACATTTGCAATCAATGATATATTTGTTTCATTTGAAGCTCATAGATTTAAAGATGAGATGAAGCTAATATTGAAAATGCGAGATGTTTCAACGAGTGAAAAATATTTTAATGGCACAATTTGTTTGTTTTCTTATTATATTGCTAGTTTCAGTAACAAAAAAATATGTAAAGATTGTTTTAAAGAAATTTTATGATCTGATGGGAATATGATGAGAATTAATTTGAGGCAAACGTGAAGTGACACATGGATGTCATTGCACTTGACTTCAGTGTAGAAGCGTAACAAGGAATAAAGAACAGACAAAATAGTTGCTGTTATGCGCAGTTTACAAGTTCACATTAGAAGAATAAACATTACCTTTCAATTAAGATTGTTCTTACAATTTGTAAAAAAGCTTTACCACTAGTAATTTTGCCTCATACAAAATAAGCAAATATTAGCTTTTAAAGCTATGAGGTAACTTTATAGAAAAGTATACAGGTTCATAATTAATCATCCAACATAGCCTTTTTTATATTTCTTAACTTTGAGAAGGAAAGGTTTTGTAAAAAAAAAAAAAAATAAAAAATAAAAAATCAACGCGCCATTATTTGCAATGACAGCAGAAGGTACATCCGCAAAAACAAAAATAACATGATAATAATGATTTCCAACTGAAATTTTAAAGTGGCAAAAAAGAGCATTTTGTAAAAAAAAAAAAATTGTATGACAAAAAGCATTAGTCAAAAAAGAAAAACTCAACACATTATACCGGTTCAAAGAAATGTAAAATGGATATATGTGTTCACATTCAAATGAAATGAATTGACAAAGATAATTTTATAATGTATAAAAAAAAAAAGAAGCAGTAGAGGACACGGAAGAGGCTTGAGTAAAACAATCATGTGAAAATATCACAACGAAAAGCTATCACACTCTCAATGTAGTATAAAGTGAAGACTCTGTAAATGGCAAAATCAATGATTTATAATTGTGTATCATGCATCCCGTGCTCACCCACTGTTAGCTTCACATACGCAGTATATATATACAATCAGTCAGCCGTGACTCTTGGCACCAAAGGCACGCACTCACATGCTACTCATTTCTGAGATTCAAGATTTTTTAGACAAAGCTCTCCGACATCTTTGAAATTCCTGCAAGTTTCCATATAGTTTAGAAGGTACACCATTTTTTAATAAATGTCAGAAAAGCAACATATTCTTTGTATTTCTATTAAGCTCTTCATAACTTTCAGGCAACTGGGTTAAGTTCTCAAAATGAAAGTGTGTGTCAACCATTTCTTTTCTTGCCACACAAATATTTGTTCACCATAATGTAAAAAGTAAGTGATAAAGATTCAAGATTTCATTTCATTTAAAAGCTCATATTCGAGTATGTTGGAAATTGAGTACAGGGCAAAGCAAAAATATGTGTAAGAAAAACAGGAAGGAAAAAAAATTTCTGCATATAGGATAAAAATCTTGACAGCAAAACTACACGATTTTGTTTCTGCATCGCATTTTAAAAAAAGCACAGCACCCAAAGCTTTGAAAACAAATTTGAGGACTTGAATTATGAGTCTTTATTATTTTTTTTAGAAATTTAATTAATTAATTTTCAAAGTTATATGTGGGTTTTTTTGCCCCAGGAATTTCTTGCACATGTTTGCACATTTAATCTTTCACAGCTTTAGAAACAGTTTGAAATGCAGTTTTATGCTGTTTTATAAAAACTGCATTGCATCATCCTATTTCACTTACAACCCATTCACTTTCATAACGATAGATAAACATTGCAATCTTCCATATTTTCAAGAATCAAATAACAGTTTATATAAACACGTGGCAACCACCTCCGAACCAGCATTTAAACCACTTTCTCAACAACCCCGTGAATCCCCCCACCCCCTGAATCAACCTCTCCAAAACCCTAAACCAACCCTCTCAACCAGTCTCTAAAACAACCCCTCGATCAACCCCTTCAACCAACCATTAAACCAGCCTCTCAACCACCCCAACAACCAGTGTGTAACCCCCCAGGTCTATTCTCAGTATCAGGACACCCCTGGGTTAAGTGTGAGGGCGTTGGTGACTGGGTCGTAGTGACCAGCACAGTAGTAGACGTCCGACTGGCTCGAGGACTGGCCGCGCTTGCGGAACTGGGCAGGGGTCAACACCTCGCACTTGTGGGCGATCGTCTGCACATCGTTCTCGTCCATGTGTTGCGAGGTGAACAGAGCATTCTGAGCAGAGAGAGAGACGGACAAAGTTAAAACAAGAGACATAAATATATTATAGGGAGATGAACAGGGTGAAATAACGTTCCCTATAAAATATAAAATACCATTGTCAATAGCAGGATTTCATTATGCTGAGGGAATTTTCTAGTGATTACAATATCAACAGCATATGTTTTTTTGTTTGTTTTTTTTGTTTTAAGTTAGAATCATCTAAAGTGTAACGTTAAGGATTGACAGTTTGCCACACATTTTATATACATGTAGATATTTAAATGTACATCTTCCAGCTTTAGAAAACAGAGGAGAGTGAGTAAAAATTAAAGTGATAAATCAAATGTACTCGTATATATAATATCCTGAAGGTTGAAAAGGGAAAGAAACAAAGACATGGAGAGAGAGAGAGAGAGAGGAAGAGAG
>RQTK01000581.1:62384-93673 GCA_003991915.1 Elysia chlorotica | reverse complement strand
CCCACTGATAAGGACTCAGTCAAGTAGCCAACAAGGTTTGTAATATAACAGCCAATTACAAAGACTCACATTTCGCCACAGTGCCTGGGTACAGACACGAGAACTGCTGGCTCCAGAACGCACAGACCCGAGTCCCGACGGGCAGGTACCGCTTGCTGCCAGGCCTGACGTCCAGCACCTGGGGAAGAATGCAAGGATGGATTTTTATAAAGTCACACTGAATGGCTACAGAGAATGGATGGTCCAATAAAATGCAAGAGAAATATATAAATTTTTATTGAGCTTGTCATAACACAGAGCTGAACTAAAAGAATTCCAATTTCGTAATGTGACAATTCACTGTAAATTATTTGTAAAAAAAAAAAACAGGGAGAAATGGCGTGATTATTTCCAATTCAAACAGCATGGCTTCAAGAAGTGGAACATTCAACAAAATGTATGGAATAATAGATTGTTAAATGGTGAGTCCCCAGCCACACTAGCAAAAACTTAAATGTAAATGTAATGAAACAATGTAATAAAATTTCCAAAAGATAAGAAGTTTTGATGACAGAAAAGTAACACTATATACATGCTAAATGGTTAATTTTATAATTTCTATAAACTGCAACCAAGCAAATTTGAAGACTAACGTCTGACGATTTTTAACGCTGCCACACAGAGGGCAGCTATACTAGTACTATTGTCTTAGCCAATATTTAAGACCATAAGCTCAACAAGCGACACCTACCGCATCTTTCAAGACCTCCTCCTGACACAGGATGTGTGGCCGACTCCCTCTCTGGCCCGCTGTGAGCACTCCATATCTGGGGACACATGCAGCACAGCAGGTTAAGCTATAGTGAGTTGTCGAGATGTCTAAAACTCTATTACAGGTCAGTTGTATAAGAATAATTCCATCAACTTAGCACAATGCTGCACTGAAATCATTTGATTCTGGTGCAAAGCAAAAGATATCCTCTACAATTTATTGTGTCCATTAAACCATATACCTGTCACTAAGGTCTAACATAAGTATTGGACTTGAGTAATAATGGTGGTGGTGGAGGTGGTGGTGATGATTGGTGATGATGATGATGATGATAATAATGATAATAAGTTAGTGTAATGACACATAATGGTTAAGAAAGCATACACAGATGCCTTCAACTTGTAGTTTTTTAGCATTTAATAACAACAAATCTTTGACAACACCATAAGACAAAAAGTGTGCCCCATAACAAAACCACACACACTCATTCATCAAAAAACGTTTCTGCTCCTTTTATTCTCCGTCAAATAGAATGCAATAGTTTGAAGGTAGAAATAAAATGCAAGGCATATTCTGCACTATTTAAGCACTTACACATCAGGCGGCTGCAGGGCCTTCACTGTGCCCTCGTAGAAAAGTCCGTCGTTGAGGTAGAGGACTTTGAGTCCCTCGCGAAGATCTGTGGTCTGCAGCTTACAGCATCGAGGCTCTGAGTAGGAAAACAGTTGACACAAAATGATGGCGTGAACAAAAAGGATAACAAAATGATGGGGTGAACAGAGAGGATAACAAAATGATGGGGTGAACAGAGAGGAAAACAAAATGATGGGGTGAACAGAGAGGATAACAAAATGATGGGGTGAACAGAAAGGATAACAAAATTATGGAGTGATCAGAGAGGATAACAAACTGATGGGGTGAACAGAAAGGATAACAAAATGATGGGGTGAACAGAAAAGTTAGCACACAGAAAAATGGTTTAACCAAAACAACAAACGAAAGATACAATCAATCTTAAAATAATTTAAAATTGAATTTCAATTTTGCGTTTTGATAAAAAAAAAAAAAAAGATTAAATATGTTTAGCCTGATAATCTTTTAAGATCCCATATGAAAAAAAGTTTTCTTTACAGTGCGTGAGATTTCTTTTTGACTAAGTTTGGCTAAGAGTAAAAGATAATTACTATGATATTTTTCTCAAATTAATCAGCCTTTATGTTTGACAGAATCAGTTTCTGCTTTACTAAGAATGTTTCACAAGTCTGTAGATATACCAACGCTGAAAGTTTGTTCTAGACTTGAAAACTTGAGAAACTTTCAAACTTACCTGGAGTTGGTGGGCCTTCTGCATCCAAAGGATCAATGTCTTTGTTTCTCTTCTTGTCCTTGCTTTTCTTTTTGTCTTTGGCAGGTCTGCTCTTGGGGTTCTGATGACACAGTGAAATAATGGTGAAGGAGAAGATCTCGAGAAATTTATATCTCAAAAGGACAGTTAGATCAACCTTCAGTGCTCATTATGTAACCGTGTAACATACAACAGTGCTTAGCGAATAGCGCATAATTTTTTTTTTAGCTGATGCTATTCAAGTACCGCCTCTGATTAATAGAAAATTGGAAAAAGATTAGTCTTCTAAAAAGCAGTCACCAGACTGTTCACAGATGATAGGGAGTATTTCAAATAAAAAGTGAAAGATAAATCAAGACAAAAACAAATTATGAGAATCAGAGATGTAACAAAAAAAACTTACTTATCTGATCAATTTCATTACTTAAAATGTTTTAAACACTTTAAATGATGACAGAGGAGTCAAATGAGAGAATAGATTACAAGAAAAAGAAAATAACAAAGCATTGTTTTTTATTGCCTCAAAGAAAAGGCCAAATAAGAAAGGGGGAAAAAAGACCACACATGTTCCTCACCTCCTCCACTTGCTTGATGGTCTTGGAGAATTTCTTCTTGACCCTCTGAGTGATGTTGTGAAGGCTCTTGGACTTCTGCTGTTTTAGCCTCGCGAGCTCGTCACCAAGTTTCTCTTTCTTCACCAGCTTAGGAGGGGATGGGGATGATGATGATGATGACGACGACGATTCCTTCTCTTTCTTGATTTTTTTAGCCTTCGGCTTCTCCTCCTTGGGCTTCCGGCCTCGCTTGGATTTCTGCGAAGTCGACGATGACAGAGAAGACAAGAGTGCCGGCTCTTCTTTTGCCGCACTGGGTCCTTTCTTCTCCGGGGTCTCTTGTGGTTTTCCAATTTTCCCACTCGCTGGGGCGGGGTTGGAGTCCTCTTTCTGCTCAGTCTTCACCTCGGAGATGGGAGACAACGACGATGACTCCGTTTTGCTACCGACCTGCGCAGACTTCGCCTCCAGGAGTTTCTTGCTCTTGGGCATGAAGTGGGAGAGCTTCCACACGTGCTGCTCGGAGCTGTTGGACCGCGGAGACACAGCACTAGGGGGCGCTGCTGATAGAGGCAGAGCCATCGTCGACACGCCGAGGCTCAGTGTGGGGCCTGCCTCGCTGAGGAATATGCGCTCGCTCCGTCGCCTCGACCACTCGTCGTCTAGAAACAGCGGCGTGTTGAAGTCAGACTCAGGCTGATTGGGGAAGAAAACACAGGTTTTAATATGAAGGACAAATAGAGGGTGTTTGCTAAACAATAAATAACACACCTTGACCGAAATTTGAGAATAATTTGTTTGGAATGAAATAGCAACTACTATGAGAAATTCTCATGAATTTTCTCAAATGCCTCAGTGCAAAACTTTTTTTCATCTATGTACTACTTAAACAGTGATTTTATGAGAAATTTAATTTCTAATTAAATAGACGAAAATATAAAAATGTCTTTGCAGTTATGGATGACTTCTTACAGCTATTGGGATATGGCTTATGTAAAATAAGAGCTGTTATATGGACTACATTGTAATTTACGCTACAATAAGTTCATGTTTGATCAATCAAACAAATACATGTATATATATATTAATCTTTTTAATGATTAAAAAAAAATATGCACGCTTCCTAAGGAAAAATATTGACAGTTGAGTCACAATATTTCTTTTTTCCTCCCAACGTTATTACTAGCTTTCACAACCAGCCAGGCTGACTCACCCTCCTAGAATCATTCTGACTGCTGCCTTCAGAGAGATGACATGATTTCTTTGCCCAAATTGTTTCTGGAAAAAAAAAATGACAGACATAGTTTATTAAGTTATTACAACAAAAGCCTCTGGATATCCCAAATACTATACAATACTACAGTGCATATATTGGAGAGATGCAATCAGGTGTGGGTGTATCAAGGATGATGCAGCATTTATCAGGTCACAGCTTAAAGGTTGGTTATAGCTTGAAAACAGTATGGCCCAAGACAATAACAAATAGGGACCTCAAGGCTTGCATTTTCTAAACGGACATAATGACATTTTAAATATGTGTTGGTTATAGGCACATAACTGCGGTTTGCTTCCTTATCTGGAAAAAAAAGGGGATAAAAGTCTTGCAGTCTCTTTCTCCTCTGCGGCAAAACAAAACAGGTCGGGAACAGGCAAACTTTACTGTTCGCATCACTGGGTGGGAAAAGACACTTTGCAAGCTTAACCTCAGTCCATTGTTATACCGGTAGGTGATCTCAGGGTATTCTTAAAAATATGATCGTAGAGAGATATTTGTTTGGTTTATTGGTTTTGTTACTTAATGTCCAACGTCAGTACACTAGACTATATTGTGGACAGGCTCCAAGAACAACGTCTGACAATTGTATGTTCAGTCATACACAAGAGAGGGCAGGGATACCGTGACCCATGTCTCAGCCGGTCACATTATACTGACACTGACCCAAACAGTAATGGTCGAAATCAGAAAAATACACTTTTGACCTATGGGTTTTGAACCGAGTATCTCATGATTTGGAGAACAACGCTCTACCACCTGAGCCAATTCGCCCCCATCATAGAGGACAGATAAAACACTAACCTGTTCCTCCTGAGGATTTCTCAGGGTTGATCTTGCGCGGCCTGCCAGGTTTCCTCTTCTTGTTGGGACTGGTGTCGCTCGTGTCTGTGTCCGAGTCTGGCCAAGGGAGAAAACATTGTGAGCTTGTGAGAACTGGTTTGCTCGCTCATTTGTATCTTAGGCAACAATGAAAAAGAGTTAGAAAGAGAAAAGAAAGAGAAAGAGAGAGAGAGAGAGAGAGAGAGAGAGAGAGAGAGAGAGAGAGAGAGAGAGAGAGAGAGAGAGAGAGACGGGCAGACAGAGGAAGAGAGAGAGAGAGACAAAGACACAGACACGCAGACAGGAGATACATGAGAGAGAGAGAGAGAGATTGAGATAGAGCCTAGATGTGTAGACAGAAAAGGATTTTTTTTTAAATTTAGACTATACAATGTTTATATTTATCCAGAGGTGTAATATCTTTCCTAATGTCAAGAAGTGTTGAGGCAAAGGATAAATAAACACCAGCTTAAAGCTTCACTGATATTTAGAAGTGTCGACAGAAATAAACAAACTTCAACACTATACAATATGTAAAACAATTCACAGCTGTCTACTAACAGATGTCAATGACTACCATCCGTCTTGTGCTAATGTCTAGAAGTGTTGAGAAAAGGATAAGGAACATCAAGATTATATGACGCGTTTAACGACTTATGGTTATAAATTTCTGACCATCTGTCTTGCTTTTGAAGGAGCAGCTGAGAGAGACAGAGACAAACAGAAAGAGAGAGAGAGAGAGAGAGAGAGAGAGAGAGAGAGAGAGAGAGAGAGAGAGAGAGAGAGAGAGAGAGAGAGAGAGACAGAGAGAGGAGAGAGAGAGAGACAAAGACACAGACACGCAGACAGGAGATACACAAGAGAGAGGATAGAAAATAAAAGACTTGAGGTGAGAGAAAAGGCTCAGGAAACAAGGAAACATCAAGACCATACTAAGTATAACACAATATACCAGTCATCTTCTCATGATAATCATATAATTCCACAGTTATCAGAGCATATGAGTATAAAGATTCTTTGTGGCTTTTGAATGTAATGTATTGTGTCAACATTATATTTTTATTCTTCTTTCGTACACGTGATAATGGAAATTGTTAAGCGCATTGAGCATGATTGTTCATGGAAGTGTGCTATATAAATGCAATATATTATTATTATTATTATTATTATTATTATTATTATTATTATTATTTTATTATTATTATCATTATCATTATTATTATTATTATTATTATTATTATTATTTTTATTTTTATTTTTATTATAGTTATCATCTGTGGTACTGACCATCATCAGCCTTGCGCTTGGAGGACCCGCTCTCGCCCGTGGTGCCACTGGACGGTTCCTCCTGCTCCAGGCTGCTCGACTCGCTCGTCAGCTGGGCCGAGCTGGACCTCCGCTGCGTCACGTGACCCGAGAACAGACTGGACACCGGGGAGCTGACCACCAGGGCCGGAGTGGACGCCGAGCTGGTCGCGATGGTCGTGTCCGAGCTGTTGGTCACCGTCACTGTGGTGGTGGTGATCCCGGTGCTCAGTGCACTGAACACGCTAGTACTGGCGCTAGTGCTGGTGTTGGTGCTGGAGGTGATGATGGTTCTGGGTGGTTCCGCAGTCGGCGAGAAGCCATTTCCGACAAGCGTCCGGCTAGAGAGAGATGGGCTGGCCTTGCTCTTGGAGCTGTTGCTGGAGATGTTGGTGGTTGTGTTGCTGTTGCTGCTGTTGTTGCCATTGCTGAAGAGGCCGCCGGTACTATGACCTGGGCCTGCCCTGAAACAGCTCATGGAGCCGAAGGTGGAGCCCATGCTTGCCGTGTTGGTGGACGCGCCTCCGCCGCCGACGCTGCTGCTGTTGCTATAGAGTCCGCCCGCCCGGCCCGGCGAGGAAATGAAGCCCATGGTCTGCCCGGGCAGCTCACCGGAGGAGGTGGAGGAGGAGGAGGAGGGGGGCGGGGTTTGCGCGGAGAAAGCCGTGCTGGTGCCGGGTCCAGCGCCCGAGGCCGAGATCTGGGCGCTCAGACTGGACGAAGCGATGACAGGGCCAGTGGTGGCCGGAGTGGACCCTGCGGTGGTCAGTGCAAACTTGGCCAGGAGGCCGAGACCGGACAACTGGGAGCTGGAGCTTGACAGGCCGGACTCTGAAAACACAAGGTCCGAGGGGGGCGCCCGGTTAGTGCATATGGTTATGGTTTTAATTACAGGTACTTCAAGGTAATGCACATGCCTAATTTATAATTACGGGTAGGCCAACTTCGAGTTAGTGCACATGGTTAAGGTTTTAATTACAGGTACTTCAAGGAAGTGCACATGGTTAAGGTTATAATTACAGGTACTTCAAGGTAGTGCACATGGCTAAGTTATAATTACAGGTACTTCAAGGTAGTGCACATGGCTAAGTTATAATTACAGATGCGGCCTGTTATTGCACATGATTCATATATACGACCAATTAGATTATGACTTAAACTAGCATCATAAATTATCCAAGTCTTGACAACACGAAAAAAAGGTTAATTTGCAG
Organism: Elysia chlorotica; assembly: GCA_003991915.1. Lineage (NCBI taxonomy): Eukaryota > Metazoa > Mollusca > Gastropoda > Plakobranchidae > Elysia > Elysia chlorotica. Next base: position 86,409 of record RQTK01000581.1, on the reverse strand, counting down.
TAGGCCTACGAAAGGCAGCAAAGTTGCTCTCGAACAAAAACGTTTTCAACAAACGCAGAATTAATACTGGCCATCCAAAACTGAAAATATTTAACATAAAGCATGCAAAATATTAACGTAATTAATTATAGTCATGTCCTTTTGGAAGAAATGGAATAACATACTCAGACTCGGCAGTCTCAAATACGTTACACTTCAATTTAGATAAGAAAAACAAAGCACAACTGGCGCCAAAGACATGAAACTAGGGCAACGAGAATTAGGCCTGCTCAGAAACACAGGTCTTGACCTTACACAATGCGAATGTTTTGTTTTTGTTGTTGTTATGTGTATGTTTTGTTTTGTTTGTTTGTCAAGGCTTAAGCTCAGCATAAAGCGAAACTGCTAACGAGCGGAGAGAATCGACATTGTGATAATTATATACTTTGCTGTGAGTTGCAGTCACTTACCCCACCTCGTGCATTTTAATTATCTAACCATTTGCCAAAGAAGCCTTTAAAGACACTGAAAAATCGAATTCTTGGTTCTTCAACAAATGTACAAGATGTATCAGCGACGTAGCGTCCACACTTAAAAAATTAAAGGAACGCCAGAAATAATTATAAACTCCTGCACACGTTGACACCAAGGCGTGGCTCTGTGACTTTCTGACGTGAGGCCAGCCAATGCGCTCCATTAGGAAAACTAGAATACAAAATTTAATGTCATGAGTCCCACTCTGGCCTTGGACTTTGCAGGAAGAAAAAAAAACAGTGTTGCATCCAGCAGTAAATGTTGTGTGCTTATCTAGATCTAGCTCCACAAAGTACAGAAGTAGTTGAAAGTACAAGTGTGTGGCAAAAGGGCGGGTTGATTGTAAATAGAACGACTGGCTCAGAGAGATTCACAACAGTAACTCCATATACTAACTATTGTAAATAGAACAACTGGCTCAGAGAGATTCACAACAGTAACTCCATGTACTAACTATTGTAAATAGAACGACTGGCTCAGAGAGATTCACAACAGTAACTCCATGTACTAACTATTGTAAATAGAACAACTGGCTCAGAGAGATTCACAACAGTAACTCCATGTACTAACTATTGTAAATAGAACGACTGGCTCAGAGAGATTCACTACAGTAACTCCATGTACTAACTATTGTAAATAGGCTCAGAGAGATTCACAACAGTAACTCCATGTACTAACTATTGTAAATAGAACGACTGGCTCAGAGAGATTCACAACAATAACTCCATGCACTAACTATTGTAAATAGAACGACTGGCTCAGAGAGATTCACCACAGTAACTCCATGTAGCCTAATAACTATTGTAAATAGAACGACCGACTCAGAGAGATTCACCACAGTAACTCCATGTACTATCTATTGTAAATAGAACCACTGGTTCAGAGAGATTCACAACAGTAACTCCATGTACTAACTAAAACCAACAGCTCTACATGTAGTACCTATAATTATAGTCTACATACTACACACTGTCAATCTCCCGGTCTCTCACTCAGTTCATCAGCCCCCAGACCTGGTCGACTTGCCTAAGCGCAAGGCAACTCATTTCCATCATTACTGGCCTGCGGATCTGGGCCTTTGGTCTACTGTTTTTGTAGACACCAGACAGCGTTATTTACTATATCTAGTCTCGATATCCTTCTCTCTCTGATGCTTGTGTTGTTGACATTTGCATGACCCAAATAACGGTCTTGTGTAAGTGCGAGAGAGAGAGAGAGAGAGAGAGAGAGAGAGAGAGAGAGAGAGAGAGAGAGTCGGGCACACAGACATACAGACAGACATACAGACAGTCGGTCTGTCAGTCGGTCTGTCAGTCGAACTGACAAGAGAGAGAGAGAGAGAGAGAGAGAGAGAGAGGGTCAATCGGTCTGTCAGACGAGAGGACAAGAGAGAGAGAGAGAGAGAGAGAGAGAGAGAGAGAGAGAGAGTGGGGGAAGAAGGAAGGGGGGACAGAGAGAGCTGGGAAGGAGAGGGACAGGGAGAAAGAGAGATAAATAGATAGATAGATAGATAGATAGATAGATAGATAGATAGATAGATAGATAGATAGATAGATAGATAGATAGATAGATAGATAGAGAGAGAGAGAGAGTGCGTGTGTGTCTGACACAGTCCTGGTGAAATAACACTACTGTTCCTAGCATTGTTTCGCACTTAAGCAACACATTCCGCCTGGGTCTACGCTCAGCACTGGTCTAGTTCCGGGATGCTAGCCAATTGTCACAGAGCCAGTCCAAGTACTACACAAAACAAACAGCTTTAATCTGCTACTTGTGACTTGTGACACGGTTGAGACATTGGGTTCAGTTAAGTTGGTTTAACGTTCAACGTCAGCACAATATAGGCTATATCGTGGGCGGGCTCCAAGACTGGCGTCTGACAAATTTATGTGCTGCCACACCCGCGACAGGGCGTGGAAACCTAGACTCCTGACTCAGCCGGTCACATTATACTGACACTAACCAGTTACAGGGGACGAAATTGGACAAAATTTAATACATTTTAAGTAATTTAAACATAGGGGTGAATAATGATTTTGCACGTTTTGATTGGCTTAGTTATACATAGTGGTAATAATTTGTTATAACATTACAATACACCATCTATTTTTCTTCTGTCACGGGTTTTAGCCTACCGCCAGGGCGCATCCCTTCGGGTGATAAGCCTGGTTTTATTACTAAAGAAGTTGTTCAGAATCAGAGGATGATTACAGCGTAGAGATCAATGGAAAGAAAGATGCTAAACATAAAAAACAAAGAGCTAAGTCTCATCTTGAAGTATTAAAGCTACGACAAAACTGATGAGAGATGGATTAAACTTTGCGGCAAGATAAACATGGAAATGGGCGGGGCATGTAGCTAAAACCAATGACTCTAAGAGCTAATGGCTGGCAGTCAAGAGATGATGGAACAAATGGAGAGGCAGGCAGGTTGAGAATACGACAGTGACATGGTCCGGCGCCAAGGAATGTCACAGAGAAGCGCTGCCAATAACAGAGACACATGCAGGTCCGACACAGAGGGATACATCTGGATAGTCAGAACGTTGTAGGTAGGAAGGTAGGTAGGTAGGTAGGTAGGTTGGTAGGTTGGTAGGTAGGTAGGTAGGTAGGTAGGTATAGATAGGTAAGTATAGGTAGGTAGGTAGGTATAGGTAGGTTGGTAGGTAGGTGGTAGGTTAGGTAGGTATAGCCTATAGGTAGATCGGTATAGGTAGGTAGGTATAGGTAAGTTGGCATGTAGGTATGTAGATACAATGTAGATGAAAATGTATCTGATTTAGCGCGCCCGCCTTGATATTTCTGATGCTAGCTATCGATACTCACGACTTTATATTTATCATATACATTAAGTTATCAACCAATGGTCAGGAAAAAAACCGAATAAGCATTTGTATCGAATACGAGGTTCTTGCGTCGAGTATCTAATGGTGCTAACGGATTGATTGATAAGAACAGTTCTTCCCAAGACAGATATGACACAGCATAAAACCAAAAGACAGTCGGCAGCCTATTAAAATACGATTGGTGTATAAAATCACCCGCATTATACACGAAATGCGGGTTAAAGTTTTAAATATTATTGACATACTTCCACCAGCGATAACAACCTAGAGCGGTTTCAAGAGCCTGACTATAGGTGGAAGAATAACTTAACTGCTGTGTCAGAAAATACCCTTAGGTGCCTGAGCACCAGGAAGATAAGTTGGGTAGTCTAGTTTAAATACATCACAGATGTGGTGGGTTTAATTATCATTTCATCAACATCCTCATCAAATTCAAATTCAACATCATCATCATCATTATCATCATCACACCACCACTATTACACACTATTATTTATAGCTTAAGAGCTAATGGCTGGCAGTCAACATGGAACAAATGGAGAGGCAGGCAGGTTGAAAATACGACAGTGACATGGTCCGGCGCCAAGGAATGGCATAGAGCGGAGCTGCCAATAACAGAGACATATGCAGGTCTGACACAGAGGGATACACCATACAGTGGAAAGTCAGAACTTTGTAGGTAGGAAGGTAGGTAGTTAGGTAGGTAGGAATAGGTAGGAAGGTAGGTAGGTAGGTAGGTAGGTAGGTAGGTATATGTAGGTAGGTAGGTAGTTAGGTAGTTATAGGTAGATATGATTGTATAGGTAGGTAGGTAGGTAGGTAGGTAGGTAGGTAGATTGATGGGAACGTATGATTCAGCGTGCACGCCTTAATATTTCTGGTGCTAGCAATCGATGCTCACTATTACTTATATTTATCATATACATTAAGTTATCAATCAAGTACATGTAGTCAGAAAAAAGGCCGAATAAGCATTCGTATCGAATACGAGGTTCGTTCGTCGAATATCTAATGGTGCTCACGGTTTTATTAATAAGAACAGTTCTTCCCAAGACTACTGAAGACATATATGACACCGCATTAAACCAAGAGACAGTCGGCAGTCTATAATACGATTGGTGTATACAATCACCCGCATTATACACGGAATGCGGGTTAAAGTTTTTAATATTATTGACACACTTCCACCTGCGATAACAACCTAGAGCGGTTTCACGAGCCTGACTATAGGTTGAAGAATAACTTAACTGCTGTGTCAGAAAATACCCTTAGGTGCCTGAGCACCAGGAAGATAAGATGGGGATTCAAGTTTAAATACATCACAGATGTGGTGGGTTTAATTATCATTTCATCAACATCCTCATCAAATTCAAGTTCAACATCATCATCATCATCATCATCATCATCATCACCACCACTACCACCACCACTATCATCATCATCATCATCATCATCATCATCATCATCATCATCATCACCATGATCATTTATCATTATAATTACTATATCGTATTTCTTTCTTTTATTTTGTATGTGGGCATAGTACTAACTATGGAAGTACGTAGAAATCATAATTATTTATAGCCCAAACCGCACATCCACAAGTTACAATAAAGAACATTAAACTGTTAATTTCATTTTCGTCCCTAGGTCATTGCCCCTTCCATAGTCTTTTCATTGTCCTCTCCTTTAAAAAAAAAACAATCACCCATTTTTTTACTATTGCCAACCCGCGACTGTCCTCTGTTTGCTGCACTTTCTCACACTGCCAAGGGAGGGGAAGATAATTTTTAACACTTGTGAAACGATGTTGAGTTTGGATGATCATGCATTCAAATCGATCTTTGGTTGGATTAAGCGAGGCTCTACTGGTTTCAGGTATGCAGGGATCTCCTGGAATGCCATGGGACCCCAAAGCAATAATATGGTCCATCAGATATATAGCCACCATCCACACCAGTATGGAAAAAACAAAGGCCTCATGGAGGTTGAACCTCCAACCTTCTTATAAGGAGCAGTGCCATCTACCCTTGAACAATGTCACTCTCTGTCATACATTGAACAAAAGGAACGTTTGTATTTCAAGCTTTTTAAATCGAATATCTAAATTAATACAGTCAGTCCAACGCTTCCACAAACAGAAGGTCAGTCACTGAATTTCAGAGGACAACAATTTCAGTAAGAGTCAAAGTGAACTAGAAATCATTGAGGCTATAAGACACATTTACTGTGAGGACTGAGTATGGGCTGAAAAACAAACCTCTCTAAGAATCATTCTGTCTTAGGTTCGTTCAAAATACAATAGAAATAGATCAATGTTGCACTTTTTAGGCAAAATCTGTTCAGATTGTTCAGTTTGGTGACTTGGCCTATTTTCGGAAGCCTTAGATCAGTCCAAGTCTCAAGCGCCTGGAATATTGTAAATGGGCAACCTGCGCCCTGACCCACTGACCTGCTTTCACAGTTCCCACGGAGCCGAGATGTCCCGGCAAAAGGTCAAGGCCATTGTGGCCGCTCTCAGACTTGGGGAACCTCGACTTGGACGGTCGCAAGCCCGATTCAGGCAACTCAACAGCCGTGCTCGGCTTCTGCAGGTTGGCGAATATGTTCCCCGTTTCTGTCGGAAAAAACACAGACAATAAGATACATAAAGTTTGATAAGTTTGGCAGAAAAAGTAAAAATCTTTGATTAGTCATGGGTCATCTGTCCAAAAGGACTCTATACAAAGACTGGGGGCACTAGCTCAGATTTGAACCATGGATGTCCAGATCACCATACAAGAACTTTACTGACTGAACTTCTACAACCCCCAAGCTTTGCATGATCTGTGGTGAAGAATCTTATAAATGCGACATCACTTCCAAAGGCATGAGCAGGGTGAAATATACAAAATATACAGCAGCTTCTTCATCTGTTACATTGATAAAGAACAAGATAAGGTACATAAAAAAGTTTAAAAAAAATATTTTCTCCCTTTTGTACCTTTGCTCAATGAAAGCATATAACTCGATTACACAAAAAATTTAGAAATATTCCCTCTTGTACCACAAGCATCACGGCTGTATGAATATTCAACATATAACATAAGACAGTTAGCAGTTACCTTTCACAAGACTGCTTTTGTGACTTTTACTTTTAAAGGGAAAGTGACTCTTGTGATCAGTGGCTAGGTGCCCCACAAAACTTGTCTTGTATTTGTCCTTACCTGCAACACGTCAAACCACAATACAGTTTAAAGCTAGGATTATTACGTCAACATAAAAAGGAAGATAATATAGGCAGAACCAAACTATTAGGCTATCACCAACATTAAATAAATTCAATCTAATCTGATGGGGCGTAAAACACAATAAATACAGCTACAACACTGGCACTATTCCCTGTTCTTTTAATCTTCGGAATACTATATTTTGAAAACCCATTATCTTCACGCTTGGTCGCCTCCAGTAACCCAGCTTACCGTGCTGGACTTTCTCCTGGTGTTTCCTCTCGGAGAAGCTGGGCCAGGTGCTGGGATCAATGCCGAACATATCTGAGCGCGAAATGAATGTGGTACCGGTCATAAGGTTTTGTTATCATTCTTTTTTCGATTAAATACAGCAGTCTGAGATAGAAATTTACACTGTAGCATGGGTCGTTTCAGCAGGTAAAACCAGAATACTTAATTGATTTGCATAATCTAAGTTTTAGATAAATATTACCAAAGAATGAAAAGATAGCAAAGCATCAGAGATAAAATAGAAGTCGAAATCTGAAATTATTTGTCTATTTCCCTATGAACATTAGATAAAAATGTGGACAGTGTTTTTAATTTAAAAAAAACTGTTGCTTGGTAAACTGGTAGTGCTACATCTCTTTTTATAAATTAGTGCACATTTTAGCTTTTTCGACCAACACTATCACTTTAACAAAATTATATTTGCATTACTGCCCAAGACTAATTATTACATCTACAAGTAAACAGATATGAAAAAATCGGACATTCTCTTTCATAATTATTTATCTCATATATATTTACAAATTCAAACAATTATTAAGGACAAACTTGTAAATATGTGTTTACCTTTATTTTTTTTCACTGATTTGGAGGCAGACTTGCGCCTGAAGAAGGGACCAGTCTTGCTCTTCACGTAATGGATGGACCGGCTCACCTTGTTGGGCTTGTCGGGCGCAAGCTGAGGAAAATCCACACAGAATAAGAAATGAATCCCATGGAGAGCATAGAGAGCTATCAAAATGTTTCACATTTTAAATTATGTCCCGCAATACTCAAAATTGTAGACCCAGTTCAGCGTCCGAAGAGCTAGGGATTACATATTTACAAACATTGACATATGGAGCTTCACTGAAAGAAAAATAGAACTTTTGGAAAAAGATGACGCAAACTTGACTTTTTTTTCAACTGAGAAAGATTTCATGAGCCCAAGTTTAGACAGCAGAATAATAAAACTATTGTGTCAACCCTGTAGACTGACAATACAGCAAGAGCATAAATAAGTAAGGGATTCAAGTTTAAATACATAACAAATACATTTTTTATCCATTGTGGGATTTGAACCGAGGACCACAAGATTGGGAGACCAACACTCTTAAATCAATTACCATAGCAAACAAAATAAATACAAAAAATGTAATAAGGATGTGGACCAAATGATTGATGCATGACAAGAGTGATTAAGGTCAGCGATCTTTTCACCATCTCGGTTCCAAAGCATGGAACAACCTTTCCCAAAACATTAGGGAAGCCCCTTCCTTGGAAATTTTCAAACGCATGCTTAAGTTCTCCTTTTTGACGATTGAAATTGAACAGGTGAAAGTTGTTAATCCCTATAATGATTGTTTGTGGCTTTTGAATGTAATATTGTATTGTGTCAACATTATATGATTATTATTCTTTTGTACATGTGATAATGGAAATTGGTAAACGCACTGATCATGATTGTTCATGGACGTGCGCTATATAAATGCAATATATTATTATTATTAAGACCATAAGACGCTCACCTTTCTGTAGATGCGATCCACCAGCTCCTCGGCCGGGCGTTTTTTCTTCTGCTGCTGGGGCTGGCTCTCCTTAGGCCTGGAAGAGCTACTGGAGCTGGGAGAGGAAAGCAGGGGAAACTCTTACACACTGCTGAACATGGCCACCCATGCATTTGCACTGCACATTTATTTGAAGAAAATTCATTTTCAATGTCTAGCACGATGGAATTGAAATATCTTTAGCCTTTTAACTTAAGGTTAGAACCGAAATTATTTTGTACAAAAATACCATGTCCTTGCAAATTTGTAGGCCCAAAGATAAAATGGCATACCAGAAATATCTAAAGTCAGCCTACCTTATTGTGGACGTAATTACAACGCATGTGACTTAAGATGTACATACTTCATCTTTCAACTAATAAAAGAGCGTACAAACTTACATCAAAATATTTTATCTTAATTATTTCTTTTGACAACATAAAGACTAGGAAACTAGTGCAGGATTGTAAAAATAAAATAAGGATTCAATATTTCAGTTTTAAATTAGTTAAAATAGCCTATTTTTAAAATTAGCCTACAAAATTTGTGAAAGGGATTTATAATATGGAGAAAATGGCAACATATCTTATACTATAACACATAGCGGTATTACCTATCATCGTCTGATTTCTTGATTTGAGATTTCTTTTTGGGAGGTCTGCCTGGCCCTCGCTTCCACGATTTTGCTCCGCTGGTGCTGAAACAATGAAAAGTCTTTGAGACATCGCAAGAAGGAATTTATCTCAGAGTCATAGGCAAACAGGAACAAAATGGGAGAGGTTGAGATATTCCTTAATCTCACTCTCTCCCATTAGTAGCAATATACAATATACCACAAAATACTTTCTTCTCTATTGTCACAAACTCAACATAATTATATTTCAGGGTTGAAATAACATGCACTCTTGGATTTTTCTTTTCGTAAATCAGCTCAGATTTGCTCGAAAGTTCATTGCTGTGAATTATAAAAATCTGTTAGCCAAAAAAATTAGAGTGTCACTGTGAAAGGCACAGATCAAATTGAAATGAAATAACTGGTGCTTTAGATAAAGAATTTCAAGGAACTAATTCTCAATTTCTTGCAAGATGGAATCTACTACCCATTATGGCCTGCAACACTGTGACAAAAAAACAAACAATTATTAATCTCTTTCTTCTTGCAGTCTAGACAAAGATAAAACTTATGTTCTTTTTGTTTGACAAGGAGACAATTTCTTACTACGAGTATATCTACAAGACAATGCTTTTTATTCCACAAAGCAAAAGTATTTTTCAATTAATGTCACTTCAAGCCTACTTCTAACCGGTGGTGAGCACTACCTAAATACTTTGGCTCTAATAACCCCTACCGCAGAACGGAAGGAACAACGAAGAACCCAGTGTGACTCACTCGTGCTTCTTGCTGTGCAGCCTGGCGAGCTCGCGCTGCTTCTCCTTGTACTGGCGCTGGACCTCCACCAGCTTCACGCGCACGTCCAGTTCGTGGGCCAACTCAAAGTCTGAAATGGGGAGTGAGGGGTGGGGTAAGTGGGAGTGGACCACGGTTGGTTGAGTAGGTTATATAAACTGATTTTATAATTCTGATTCTTGGCAAAAGCAAATGAGGTAAGAAAAGAAAATACATAAAGATCTACCATTTTCAACACATATAGATATACTACAAGACAAACTTTTCTATGCTATATGTTACAGAAAAACTTTAAGATTTTACTGTTCAATCAAGTAGTGCCGGATTTAAGGTGGGCTCCGCAAAAATGTTATAATGTAATGTTTACCCTGAAAACAAATTAATTTTATATCAATCCTGTGGAAGAAAAATGTTACTTTGTCATTTGATTACGGCTTACAGCAAAAACACATACCTTGTTAATAAAATGTTAGAACCATTATGTAGATTTGAATAAAATCTTCGGGAAGGCAAGGAGAGAAGTATTGCTACTTGTCAAATTACTCACTTGAAATAAAATAAGATGGGTACTGTCAAAACAACACTAATAAATCAAAATGATTTGACTCTTTTGTACAATAAGTGTGAGAGTTGACTCTTCTATACAATATGTTCCCATAGCTGTATAATATATTATCTCATTTCTAAATTACCAAAGATTCAGAACATTTTAGAAATGACTTCTAGGATAAACTAATGTTAGAACTGACTCTTCCTATAGGCATAAGTGCATAATCACTCTGTCTTACCTGGGGGAGGCTTGAAGTCGCCAGGTGTGGCCCCGTCCTGTGGTTCCTTTTTGGGTCGAGTCCACTTGGGAGACAACTCTCTGCGGACCTCGCGGCGAGGGTGCCCTCCCCTGCCCCCCAGGGCATCCATCGACGGGTCCCCAGTCGGGGAGAGAGTGTCGTACGAGTCACTCGGCGAGGGGTAAATGAGCTTGGGGTCGTCCAGCGAAGACGCCGCGGAGGATGAGGAACATTTCGGGCGTTTCTCTGCCAGTGTGCTCAGCAGCTCCAGCCCATGGGCCGCCTGCAGGATCTGGGGGTCTGTGAACGGGTTGTACAGCAAGGACGAGGCATCTCCACCACACTCCTCCCCTACCTTCACCTCCAGGGGCTGGCAGTGGGCAGGGAGCGGGTTCAGGGCTTTACTAGATGACGGGGCAGACGACGATGATGATGATAAAGACGATGATGGGGCGTGGAGACGTGAAGATGATGATGCAGCTGCTAACTGTGAAGGTGACGTCTGGACTTCTCGATCGGAGCACAAATGTTTTAACGAAGAGTCGCGCTTTTTCCTGGCTCGTCCCGGCACCTCCCCGACCTGAACGCCGACACTGCAGGTGGTTGGTTTCCGTGACGACAGCGAGGAGAGGGTGGACAGCAGGGAAAGTGGGGAGGACAGGTCCTCACACAGGATGGGGGAGCAGCCCCGCGACTGGAGGCTTGACCAGGCCAGGCCGGTGGCTTCCACTGCTGCTGGCATCGCGGAGACAACACTGTTGCCCGTGGTTACCGGTCTGTAGCAGGATTCTTCCCCTGGCTTCAGGGATGATAACTGTGACAAGGAATCTGCAGAATAACAATTAAACAATTAGAAATATTAAAACTCAAGTAAGTTAAACAAAAATGTACCCCAAAAATAATCAATTTCTAAGCTACTTTAAAACATGGAGGACAAACTGACTCAAGTGGTTGGTAGAGCATTGGTCTCCAGATTGGATGGTCTGCAGTTCCAACCCAACAATTGGTCAAAATGTATGTCAGATTTCGTTCCCTACTGGTTGGAATCGGTGTCAGTTTAATGTGATCCGCAGAGACAGGAGTACAGGTCTCCCCGCCCTTTCTCATGTGTAGCAGCATGTAAAATTGTAAGACGTCAGTCTTGGGATGTGTCCAGAATATAGCCTGTATACTGTTAATGTAGGACATTAAGCAACAAAACAACTAACAACCCTTAAATCGTGAAATGTCTATGAAATTTGCAGAAATTTTTCAAATATAGAGCTTCACTTCAATCCTTGTTACCAGGAGTCTCAAATACAAGTTTTGACAATAGTCCAACTAAGAAGATTAAGTCTACCTCTTTTAAGAGTTTGAACAATAGCTAGAAATGCGAACGACTTCACTTAAAAATCAATATAGCACATATCTTTAATTTTTAAAAAGACCTACCATTTCTTAAGCTGTGACCTCCAGTTTGTTCCTGAGAAAGGGACAAAATCTTAGTAAATAAATGCATGAATAAGAGAGGGGAAAAAACCGCTTTTATGCTTTTTTCATCAAGTATCTTAAAAGAAAACCTAACATACTTAAAAAAAATAACTTGTGTGACAAAGTTTCCAAGTCATAAATAGTAATAAAGAAGAAAAAAAAAGGATTTTCTTTTTGTTTAAATCATGCTATTAAGAGAGAATTTATTAGACTTGCAATCAACTAATACTGCTTTAGAGCAATAAAGTCCCCATCCCCCCTACCCCCACCCAAATGTAACAACCAACTAGAATTATTTTAATTGAATATTATGTAAATGTCCGCATCATTGTTCAATTCACTTTAACCCTACTAGTTTGACATGTTATGCACCCCGTTCTATTATGTTTAGTATGATCTCTGTGACCTTTTCAAATAGTCACAATGGATATAACCAGAGAAAAATATACAGTTTCAAAGGAAGAACAAACAAAACTTCAAAAAAAATTTCCCATCTTAAATATTTCAATAGGAGTTCAAAAAAAACCTCCACTTAAATTACATATTACATATATACAGAGTGCTAGATCAGCTCGACTTGACCACTACTGCCACACTGACCTGGTTCGGTTCTGGGCTGTGGACTGTGACCTTGGGCAGACCGGTGTTCGACTTGACCTGGCCCGAGCTGTCACCAGGTGGCGCTGACAGACTTGCCACTGACCACACACTTGGGGTGGGTTGCACGTCTGAAAATGGAATTTAAAAAAAAAAAAGCTATTAATGTGTATTGGACAAGACTCCTGAACACGAGATTTTCATTTCATTTATACGCCCAATATTTTACTCCAACAACTCCTAATACCAACCAAACATTATTGCACAGAACAGACTCAGGTGGTTAATTTCACCGAAGGAGAGAGAACACCCAAAGCTGTGAGATCTGATGAAACTGCTGGTACAAGGCTTTATGTCATAGAAAGTCAATGCCTGTTAAAAAAATGTGGTTCTTCTGTGTCATGTGAAGTCAATGCATGTTAAAAAACGTGGTTCTTCTGTGTCATGTGAAGTCAATCCTTGTTAAAAAAACGAGATTCTTCTGAGTCATGTAAAGTCAACCTCTGTTAAAAAGCGAGATTCTTCTGAGTCATGTAAAGTCAACCTCTGTTAAAAAACGAGATTCTTCTGAGTCATGTAAAGTCAATCTCTGTTAAAAAACGAGATTCTTCTGAGTCATGTAAAGTCAATCTCTGTTAAAAAACGAGATTCTTCTGGCATATTACTGACCACGTCACAGTGTGATGCCATTATTGGGAAAAATTACCAGCCAGCAACGGAGACTGGACGGTTTGTGTGAAGAGTGGGGTGGGTTTGGAACGAATCATAGAATGTGAGTGCAAGGAGCTGCCTTACGATAGAGAAACCTGGTGTTTCTTTTGTTGACAGTCCGCCAGACAGTTGCAGATGGCACTCAATCACTACATGTATCATATTTCAAAAGTCTTGCTGATACGCCTTGATTTAAGGTATGTAGAGGTATAGGCCACATGATTCCAACATTAATATTATCAATTAATCCTGTACAGGGTTTAACAAACAACATTGTTTTTAGTCTGAAATTATTTTAAATGTTTTTAAAACAACAGAGAAAGGCGAAGTTATTGCACTTCTAATAAGATAACTATAGTCTTCAAAGTTCAGAATAAACCAAATAACATAATATTAAAACAGTACATTAAATGTCTCCTTCTCTTCTTCTAACTTCTTGAATTCCTCAATCATACAGTTGACCCTGTTGTGAGGAGATCATTTTAGTCCATACAAATTGAATGGCTGAAAAAAAAAAACAACCCATAAAATCCTATCTAGAATCAAGTTTTTTAAATGCTCACCTTCGCAATGGACCAGGAAGACTTGACCAGTGGACGGGTCCACGGTGAACTTGAATCCCGCGGGGGCAGAGACCGGGTAGCGCGGCCTGGAGGGGACGCGACCTTGAGACTGACCAGTGGAGAACTGGGCCGGACTCTGGTGGACCCAGGCGGACGCTGGCACAGGCTGGCCTGAGGAACCGAAGGGAGGTCTCATCAGCTAAATCGAATTTGTTGTTGTTGTTTTTTTTTCCCGAAAAACTATAGATGAGTAGACCTACTTCGCTTACAAACTACTTTTATATTTGCCATCTATGATCTTATTTCTTATTACAGCTCATTACTTATAGGCAAAATGTAAAAAACAAATTTCGTCCAATACTGTTTGACAGAGTTTCTGGGAAAGTGGGAATCCTAGTTTGGGTCGTGCTTTTTCTTGGCAGACTTCATTGGTGTGTATGTTACCATAACTTTCGCCGTGACTCAAGAGCTAAAACTAAACCACGAATTAAGTTCTGAGTTGTTAAAGGAGGGTCAGAAGAGTTGACAACACTACCACTGCTTAAAAAAAAAAAAACTACAATATATTGAGCATAATTTCTTTCACCTTGCTCTCTCCACTCCGTCCTATTCTTAATTTATCTAGAAAGGAAAAAATGCATTAATGACGCTATGAACTGGTGAAAATGTAACTATCTGGGGTTGTTCTAAGAATAGCAAGGCTGAGAACACTGGGAGATTTGTTTGGATCCTGATGAGCTGAAATTTGAACATAACGGATAGAGTGAAGTAAATTAAACAGGATTCGGAATAGATAATGGGAGAATAGGGATATAGTGACAGAAATAAATGCGTGGAGGAAGAAAGGAAATAGAGAGAGGGGGAGAGAGAGGAGAGAGAGAGGGGGGGGGAGAGAAAGAGAAAGAAAGAGAGAGAGAGAGAGTGAAACAGACAGACAGACAGACAGACAGACAAAAAGACAGACAAACAGATAGACAGACACACAGACAGACAGACAGACAGACAGACAGGAAGAGAGACAGAGAATGACAGAGACAGACAGGGAGAAGAGGAAGAGAGAGGAGAGGAGTAAAAAAGGCAATGAGGACGTCAGGGGAAACCCGGTAGAAGAGAACTTAAGTGTCAGGATTCAATCTTAGACTCTAATATTTCCGTCTACTGACGTCAAGCTACAACAATTAGCTTCAGCCTGTATAGAACATAAAATAGCATCGCGTTGTCGTTCACATTGTTATACTTTTAGCACAATTACACACAGTGAGAAAAAACAACCGACCAAAAAAAACAAATGGTTTATGTTTTATATTATCGGTGCTTTATCGACCCAACACGCTGTTTATGGCAAAACACCCACACAACAAAGTCCCGTTCAACCCTGAATACATGATTGTATATGGTTACATCATAGCAATATATTTATCAATACAGAACGTGTACGTGTATTTACGTAGCAGTAAATGTATTGACATCACGCATTGTACATTACACAGTACATCTTAAGATACGTTCATTGCATAAAGTACTCTAGCCTGCCTGGAAAATGGTGTGTATTTTTCTGTTAAACGGTTAATGCTATGTTGTTTTCTGTATGATCGTTAATAATGTGTTTATCTTTTTTTGTTGGCTAATAATGGCATTTTGGGAAAGGGGGGGGGGGCTTGAATAGTAGAGCTCTGGCCTTCTAATTGGGAGGTTGTGTCGGTTAATGTAACCGGCTGAGACAAGAGTCCAGGTCTCCCCGCACTGTCTGTGTGTGTCAGCACGTAGAATTGGGAGGTTGTTTGTTTGTTATTTAGCCACAATTTTACGTGCTGTCTTAGCCGGTTACAATAACCGACACAGTTAGTTAAAAGGCCAGGGTTCTACTATAAAAGCCAGATAGATTTTTGATCGAACCGCGACCTTCTGATTGGGCGACAACGTTCTATATCTAAGTTCACCCCCCCCCTCCCCTACTCAATTGGGACGTACCACAGGATAATTAATAATTATGGCGGTTTCGTCATATCCTGTGGAAGGTACTGACTTTGATTCCACTAACGGAGAAATTTGTTTATTCGTTGCCTCGCATGTGTGTGAACACTTAATAGTGTCAGGCGTCATTCTTGAGACCCGTCGCCGTATATGATCTTCTTAAAAAATCTAGGAAACGCTCAAGTAGGACAGAGATTAATTTCTATATGTGCCAGATATAGTGTCGCAGTGTAGGCAATCATGCACCTCCCTTTTTTTTTAATACATAATACATACAACCAACTGAAGTCAACTCACCCCTTGTGAGTCCGGACTGGTGCTGGGTTTCCCCGACTCTGGCCAGGCGACCACCTGACGGGGGCCTGGGCTTGGTGGGACCGGTAGGGCTGACGTGCCTGGGGATAGAAAGGTAGGGAGGGTTGCATGGTTGGCTTAACAGCTCGACGTTACAAGGAGTCGGGGAAGACATTCTCTAAGTTCTTAAACACATGATAAATTAAGTTTAAGCATAATTGTGTTTCACGTTCAAGATAGAGATGGAGTGTGATTTCAAAATAAGTTATTCCACTTTGTTAAAAGACGAGATTCGTGTTCAAAAGGAAAAACTTCAGTGTCATTTTGTAGTACATAATTATACATATTTGTATGTTTGCGCGCATCGTGTTATTTTAACGAGCATAATATGACACCATTCAGTCTCTGAGTGAAATCAACCCACGAAACGACTCCTTACAAGTGAATAACATATAAATGGTAAAGAGAACACCCATGATCCCGAAGGCAGGCCCGCTATTACTTTAACATTCAAGCCAATCAATGAGATCAATGAACACTGGACTCACCTGACGCTCTGCTCCCGGATCGCCCCACTGACCGACACGTGAACTGAAGGAGAGAGGACACCAAACAAAAGTATAATGAATTCCATTTATTGATTGTTTCAGTGTCACCCCGTCCAAAAAAGATAAATGAATAAAAATAATCAAATATACACAATCTATATTATCGCAGCTCACGGTAGCAGAAAAAAAAAAAAACAAACATAAAAGGTAAATTCTGAGAAAGCTGTGGAGGCATATGGTGTAACTAATTAAAGCAAGAGTCAAGATATTGGATAATAGCCCAATGAGGATGTCTCTGGATTACAGTAAATGGTATCCTTACGGGCGGCTTACTCTCATCCACTGACTACCTAAAACCGTCATCCAGCGAATAGAAGTTGCAAAGGGGAATTGAGGACAGTTGAAGATGAACCTAGCCTACCTATGAACGACGTTTTCGATAAAAAAAAAAATAACGTAGTGTGAAAGCGTTGTCCACCCCCCCCCCTCCCCCAGGTAAGGTCCTTAAAGTTGTTTGACCGTTTGACCATAGCGCAAAACAACGTGTCCACCTGTTTGCTAGACACAGACTGAAATGATTAACGGACAGTGAAAGTAGTTTTCAGCGACTTCAACCCCTTGTTATTTTTTGCTTGGCCTTTCCAAATCTCCAACGATGCTCTTTGGACTCTGTGGGAGAGAAGCTTCCTCCTGGCTTTAAGTTTCCTCCGTTCCCAAGGAGGATCATGTGGCAAGACTTGGGGTTTTTAAATCAATGGCTTTTACTTAGTTGGCCTGTTAAATTGGTTTAACGTCTAACGAGAGCACTTTATATGTTATATTGTGGAGGGACTCCAAAACTGATGTCTTACAATTTTACGTGCTGCCTCACACCAGACAGGGCGGGGATGCCATGACTCCTGTCTCAGCCAGACACGTAATAATGACACTGACTCAACCTGTAACAGGGGTCGAAATCGCACAAATAAATCTGCCGATCGTGGGATTCATGCCACGGATATCCCGACACTGACACCATCGCGCAAATAAATCTGCCGATCGTGGGATTCATGCCACGGATATCCCGATCATGAGACCATCGCTCTAGTACTTGAGCCAGTTCGCCCCCCCCCCCTCCCTTAGTTGACCTAAAATCTCTCAATTAATTCTGTTAATGTGTAGGTCACATTCTTGTCCATTTAACACTAATGTCGCTGTAGAGTGAATGTAAGCTTCACACTGCATAATACTAAATACACATGTAGAAAAAAAAAATCAAAAACAGGCATAAAGCCAGTTTTAGGAAGAAATTTCATTTCTTTGCTGGTAATATTGACAGTCCTGTATGTACAACTATCGCCATTTCTATAACCAAATTACATTCCGATCATCTTGTTAGTAGAGGGATATCTTTCTCTTGGTGAGCTTTAGCCACGGCAGTAGCGTCTGGAGAAGCAGCTGATCGTTTAGATTTTGGATTAAATAATTATTAATAGATCACTGGAGGCGTCAGATGCATAACATAATTTCACAATAGGGTACGATCTTTATTTAGATTAATATCCCAGAGATTGATTGGTACACCAATCTTTCTACATGAGGACCTTAGTAGTTTTTGTATGGCATGCCTTAGTAGTTTTTGTATGGCATGCCTCTAATTTGTAATTCATTGTGTAAAACCAATTGTCTGAGATGCAACTAGAAAAAGGAATGAAGAAAACAGCATAACAGCGTTGCAACCATTCGCTGAAGTCTTTACATTCTGTATAACACAATCACATCTTTGTGCGGTTACATTTATTCAATAAAATAATGATCGATTTATCTTAAGCTTAGAAAATACCAATCCTCTTGCTGGCGCCCTATGCTTGAACTTGAAGCAACACCTACCGCCTGTGCAACAGTTGGCCGTGTCTAACGAGACCTGGTGTCGCCCTAACTTGGGCACTCTCCGCCGCGGTTTACATCATCTTTAAAATAATTTTGGCGAGCACGCGAGCAGCAAATGGCGGCTCTGGCTATACCTACTGACTTGGTTGTTGTGGCGTGAACTAAGGTGTGCTTTACCAACATTATTATTGGCAGAGCCTACACGTCCTCATGTCAATACCCTGTTTTGTTTTTTCCTTTGCATATCATTAATTTTATTCGTAAAAGCTTAGTTAAAGTTAAGTTGGTTTAACACCCAACATCAGCACTATAGGCTATCTTGTGGACGGATCCCAAGACTGACGTCTGACAATTATAATTATGTGCTGCCACACACGATACAGGGCGGCGATACCATGACTCCTAACTCAGTCATTAGAGTGACCCAACCAGTAGGAGGCGAAATCGTCAAGGGATCGAATCATACCTCCTGCGTCGAAAGCATGTGTTCTAACCCTGGGCTACCGCGCTCCCTATTCATGAAGCTGAAAACAGTTCACGTTAAAAGAGTCGATCTGTAGAAATTTTAAACATATTTCAATGCTTAAATTAGCTTTTTTTACATAATGAATCTGATATTTAAACCCTCACCTCTTGGCTGGTGGACATGGTGAGGTCTGATCTGAGCCACCGCTATCCCAACAGGTATGGAACCTGAAAAGAGAGAGAGATACGGGTTCTTGAACTGAGGATGTTGACAAAAACATTCACTATACATCTGGCAACCTAGGATCAGATTTGTGTTGTTTTAACCACTAGGTAGAGCACCGTATAATCAAAACCATGCGTTAGTTTAAACAGTCTTCGCTTGATTATTTAACTCAACAAAATATAGAATTTAATACAAACAACCCTGCATGGACTACATTTCTGGCCCCGAATTTGACCGGTAGAGGGAGCCACGTGCTTCTTTGCCTGCTGCACGTTTCCCGCCGCGTGAGAGACGCGCCAATTTTTGTTCTATTTTTTATTTTTTAATTAATATTAAATTGTCCTATCTGTGCGCCAGCCACACAGCCCGCCTAACTGGCAACTGCAAACAGCGCTCAAAAACAAAACAAAAATCGTTACATTTTAATGAAATCGTCGAAGGTAACCCTCTGGCTATAATAGGCCTATTTTTTTTTATCAATAAGAGCAATTATTCATCCATCATCATAGTTACAATGGGCACCGGGCGTTCACCCACGCTGTTTGTTGGAGCAATTCTTTAAGGTAAATAACAGTTACATAACTTGACGAGATGCTTTTCACAAAATTTGGACGTGGTTGGTTTTGCTTTGTTTCGAACAAGACCTTTCAAGTCCGCACAACCGCATGTATAAATAAATGTAATATGTTGATTACTTTCAACATATAAACAATTCAATTAAATGAAAGAATAAAGATCTTTCTTTGAATATATTTTCCGCGCAATAGCTTTGGTCAAAAAACAAGGAACATCTTTCATTCTAGGCCTACAACGATATTGCATTTTTTACTTTTTACGGTCGCAAACCAGTCTCAGTCTTTGTCAATATTTTCAGACATGATCATGAAAATAAAAGATTCGAAGTCAAACAGTTATCATAACACCAAACTTGCATACAACAAAATTAATCGTATTGTTACAGTTTGTTGTAAAAATCGGCACCGTTATGTGAATAAACAACATGGCTAGCTGAACTAAATCCTGTTGAACCATAATGAGGTTTTTTTGAAGATGATTTCGGTTTGACTTATCAAACGACACTGCACATAGTGTCAAAAATGAGTTTCACAGCACATTATGACATTTTGCTTTTGACATAAAACAAAATGACAAAATAACAACAACAACAACAACAACAACAACAACAACAACAACAACAACAAAATCAACAACATATTTAAACACAACTATAACAGGTGTTACTAGTCAACAACATATTTAAACACAACTATAACAGGTGTTACGTAGGCCTATAAAGCATTTGCTTTTTTAATATGCCGTAAGATGAATTGTTTGTTTTGAATGTCAAATTTTCCTTTTCCTTTTTTTTTTTTTAGATAGATCTATCGGCCCATTGCCTTGGCCCGGGGCCATCATGGCACAGCCATGTGTCAGGGTAAGTTACCGCCCTCCAGAAACAAAAACAAAAACAAAAAAGAGCGCTGTTTTAGGTACATCTACACATTACTGCTCTAAACATTTCAATTTTATACAAACATGATGGTATGAATATTTTACAAATCTCAGAACGTGATCGAGAGTGGGCTAATGGATTTGTGTCATCAAATACTTCAGATGTGAATACATTATGTACACAATTTTTGTTTACCACTATTATTGGGACGAGTGAAATCGGCGTGAAGACCAAAAGCAAAAGGATTTGAAAGAGAAAGGTGGTTAACGGAGGGGGAGAGGTGGAAAGTTATAGTGAGGTTGGTACAGAGTGAGAAAGGCAAGGAGGGAGAGAGAGAGAGAGAGAGAGAGAGAGAGAGAGAGAGAGAGAGAGAGAGAGAGAAAGAGAGAGAGAAGAACTGAACATGAGTAAAGTGTATTAATCGATTTGTTCTGGTTGTTTACTCAGATACTGTCCTTTCAGGTAATACTATAGCCTACAGGCAACTTGTGCACGGAATACGGCATAGACTGCCTCCACCGCTGCTCGTTGAAACCAACATTTGGCCAGGTATAGTGAGAAATATTTTCATTGCGTTCATCTTTATCTCAAACTTCAGTTTTGCACTGGGACCTAAAAGATTTGGAAATCTTCAATACCAATAACAAATGTGAAACCATAAACAAAAAGAAATATGTGTATAAAAATGTTTGCTATGTCTCAGAAAATTAATTCAAAATTCGAAATAATAAACGTAAACAATTAAATTTATATATGAAAAACGGGCAAAGAAACTTTAAAAAATATCTTCAAACGTATCTTTCTCTGTTTTTTTTTTCGTGACTTAAGATGAATTGATTCTTTTCAACAATCTGGGCCATAGCCTAAAGAGGAGAACAAAAGTATGACCATCTGGCGATAACAGATGAGAATTGCGCATCTTTATTCAGAGTGATATGGCTTTGATAGAGAATGCTTGAATCGATCGCATTTTTGTAAGACAATGTTTTAACCTACATTAAATTCTAGTAAATAAATAAAAAGTTTGAAAATAGAACAAAACAAAACAAAAACCCTATTCATATTGGCATACAGACTAGCCTATATAAAAATAAGTTTTAAAACTCGCGGTGCATTAATGTGATGATTGTTTCTGTTTCTCTAAAACCGAAATAACAGAGACCATGCGGTTCTCAGACGGTCACAGTTACGAGACATCGGCCCAAAAAGCAGCGAAATCAGACAAATATTGTTGCCCCATCGTGGGACCAAACCAAGACACTCCCTAATAGAAGCTCAGCGCTTTTAACACCTAAGCCATTGGTGCCACCTCACCCTCGAAAAATAACTTATAAGAGCATGTTGAATGAGCTGAAAAAGAGACATACTTGCGATTCAATTATAGTGGATCATCGAAACTTATAATGAATTCTTTGCACAGTTGCCAGTATGTTTGTAGATTCTTCTGATTCTTCTTGCACACAGCGGTGTTTGAAGTTTCTGAACATTTCTTAGCTTGTACAGCTTGTGCAAAATATTGTTGTAGAAAAGAGTCTAGTCTACAGTCTGTGCACTCTTTAGTGCGCTTGGACGTGCTTTCCATTGCCTTACTACAAAGGAGATGGGGGCATAGTAGCCCCGGGGTAGAACATCGGCTTCCCACGTAGGAGGTCCGTGGTTTGAGCCCTGTCTGGTGACTTCGTTGAGTTGGTGGTAGTTTTAATGTGACCAGCTGAGACAGAGACATGGCATTCCCGCACTGCCTCTGAGTGGCAGCACGTTAGTCTTGGGACCCGTTAACAATTATACTATATAGTGCTGACGTTTGATGCTAAGCAACAATCTAACCAATCAACCAGGGGGACAAAAGAATGCAAGTGTGCATAGATCATCTTTCCACTAACGGATTCTACTTTTTTGTTGTTGTTTTAATTAGTTTTCTTTTGCATTGTTCCATAGATTATCAGCCGGTGCTTTGCTCTTAACAACGCAGCTCATAACATCTGGTTATTGTTCTTTCCTATGGAAATAAATAGCGACACTTTAATTGGGTGCTTTTCTATCGACCTGTCTCATAAATAGCGACATTTTCATTGGGTGCTTTTCTATCGGCCTGTCTCATTCCTTCTCTATCTTCGCCCACACCTCCGATTTCAAATACATCTACAAAAGAACAGGCAAACACTAAAAACAAAATAATAAGTAAATAAAAAAGGAGGAAGAAGATTGGTCGACAATAAAAATTCTGCACCGGATGAACTTGTGACACGGCGATCTGCAAAGAACAGTCAAACTTTACAACTATTTAAGCCTGTTTAACAATAGACAGACATCTTCACACAGTGGGATATTGTAATCCACAAACAATACCAAGTGCTCATTTAACACTGTTGAAAACCCTTAGCAGAATTTTGTCTTTTTTTTTTTTACAGCTCGCACACAAAACCGCCTGTTTATAATTATAGCTTTACATGTACAGCACGCATTGGGCACGGGTGGAGAATGGATTTTGAATATTGGCAGAATTTCAATCGCTATTTGCTTAAGGGTTGCTCAATGCACAAAAAACAAACAAAAAACACACATCATGCGCACAAAGGAACGTAACGGGGCAGCTTGCTCTGGGTCAAGAAAGACTCCGAAGCCGTCGGAACTCGTGTACTATACATAGAGAAGCTTTGGCCCAAATATTGGCGTGTATACCAACATACACATCCTAGTTAATAGGATTTGCTAGAGGGGAAATAAAATTTTTTTTAAAAATTTCTTTGCCTCCATTATGTTTTACTACCCTAACGGTTATGAGTTAACATAATTACAAGTGCCAATGTTTTGAAATTTTACCTCATTTTGCCTCTTCTTTTTCTACCAGCGCCAATCGTAGAGGAGATTGACCAAGAACGTTTTAACCGTGTTGACCAGAAGCGAAGTCTGCTCTACAAGATCCCTAACAACCACCCGGGTCTGCGACGGGCCAAGAAAGAGGCCTATTTCGCCCACATCTACCACACGAATGCTATTGAGGGCAACACACTCAGCCTGGCACAAACGCGGTCTATTGTAGAGACGAGGCTTGCTGTGGGTGGGAAGAGTCTGAGGGAGCAGAATGAGGTGCTGGGACTAGACTCGGCCCTCAGTTACATAAACAGGTGAGAGTCTTGTATACTTTCCTATTTTATTTTGTATAGTTTGAGGTGAAAATTAACTTAAATTTTGGGTGATATTTTATCTTTGGGGCTCAAAATCTGTTGTTTCTTTCTTTTTTTTTTTAGGGGGGGGGGGGGGGTTGTTTTGCTAAA
>RQTK01000581.1:49512-61892 GCA_003991915.1 Elysia chlorotica | reverse complement strand
AAGAGAGAGAGAGAGAGAGAGAGAGAGGAGAGAGAGTGAGAGAGAGAGACAGAAACAGAGACAGAGACAGACAGAGCGACACACAGACAGTAAGACAGACAGACATGTATACATGTATATGTAAACTGTTACTCCGAGTCGTGTGAAGACAGAAAAATCACCGTACCAACAAGCATTATAAGCAAAACGCGCTGTAACTACTTGCCTCCTGTTTGCTCTGTGGAGCTCTCGGGCTTGTCCTCTTTCAAGGCGCATGCGTGATGGCCAACCACAGACTTGTGGATCACGTGACCTGGCGAATTCAAGCCCGGGGGCGGGGCCGAAATACACCGGGACATTATTGTATCCGAAACCGTTACCTTGACAACCCTGGCGTCACACTTGGCTTGGGATAGGACTTGTCTGGACACCAGTAGCGTCTTCTCCGCGACAGTTTTCTTAAGGTCTGCGCTGGTTGCTACATGCCTCATACGAGACAACTGCACAGCGTGCGAGCTGACTGTCCTCGCGGAGGAGGCTGTACTAGTCCTATCCGCTGCGCTTAAGGCAGGGTATTCAGTTTGATAATAACTAGCGGCGAAGGATTTCTTGTGTCTCATTTTGGGTGACGGGGAGACTTTGCGCGGTAGAGACCCGCCGGCTGACAGTCTGGGCGAGATATGGTGCTGTGAGAGACTCCCGGAGTCCCCGCGATGTGCACTGTCCTCGGCTCCAACCCGCGGAGGCGTGAGGTCAGGGCGGAACAGTTTCCCCTGTCGGTTGCCCGGTCCTGCTGATTTTGAGTTTGACCTATGGTCCGTTTCCTCGGCGGAATCGTCATTGTCATCATCATTGTCATCGTCGTCGTCGTCGTCATCATCGATGACCAGGGCGTTTTCCTCGTCGCCCGACGTATCGTCCGAGTCGTTGAGCTCCAGACCTGAGTGCGCGCTGGCCACTGAGAGAGACCGCCCGCTCGGCGCCGACTGGGAACACACGCTGGCCGAGTCCGCGCTGCTCGCCGTCTCGATGTGGAGCGGGGTCTCCACGGAGACGTGGCTCACGCTGGGGCTCACCCCGGGGCTGGGCATGCGATGGGCGGGGCTGGTCAGCAGCAGGGACCCGACCTCCCGACCCGGCGACAGGAGAGACGGCGACGGCGTGCCGTCACTGAGGCGCGGGCTGACCGCCACGCTCAGGGGGCGCGGCTCTGCCCGGAGCGGGAAGTCCGAGCTGGCGTGCCATGAGGAAGAGGAGGAGGAGGTGAGCACAACCGCCACAGAGGTAGAAGTTGAAGCAGAAGAAGCGCCAGCAGGAGTGGAGGATTTGCCCATGAGCTTGACGGAAGGGCCCTTGAAGACGCCGACCTCTGGCACGAATGTGGTGGCATGCACGCGCTTGGCGCCCCGCGGCTTGGAGTAGAGCGTGTGGTAGTAGGGCAGCGCCGAGGCGGCCGCCTGGCTCACTAGCGAGCTGGAGAGCAGCACGCCGCCTGTGAAAGAGCAAGGACAGTTCGTCATACACAACACTCCCAGACACAGTGATGTGAGATGGCGACTTGCTGATACATGGTGAGGTGTGAGGCGATGGCATGATGGGTGCGCGGGGTGGACAGACAATGGTACCAATGGGTCTGGCGATGGACATGGTGAAGATGGTGGCACCGGTTCCACTGCTGGTGATGATGAGGATGGTTCGAGCACTGGAATCTCAACATCGACTAATTTTACGACCACTACCAGGCAACAAACACACTGTGATACGTTGAACAAATAATACATGTACCGGTACAACAACGAATACCAAAGATATGACGAATTTGGTCAACTCTTCGGCCGGGTTTCTCTACATTCTGTACTGATCCAACCAAATAATTTGATTTTGATACTCGGCATAAGAGTAATGGTTTTCCACTGACCCTTTTCACAGCAAATGTCTTCCTGAATGGGTAATTCTCTTATGACCGTAATTACAACTTTGTAGTAAGCTTACGACTTGCCATAAGAAAGTTACAACGAGCAGTAAACTACCACGATGTTGTACTTACGATACTTGGTCTTACTTAATCCATTCTTCAACAGAAAAGATAGGACTGACAGTGTTACTGTGTAAAGGGAGGGAGTGCATAGAGACAAGTCCTGTCCTAATTTACAGCGAGCCAGAGCTCCGTGCGTGATTGACACAACATCAACCCCAGCTGGCCCGTGCCGCGTCAAAAGCTCACAGCAGCAAATTTACACAGTCAACAAAATGCTGAACAACACTTCCTTACACAGAAAAAAAACTGACAATACTACAATTTTAGCATGCTCAAATATATAACAGTAGTTACAATATGGGAAAAAAATGCAGGTTGTACAAAAGTCATATGCGATAAAGAAGACAAAAGAAGGCTTGTGAAAACAATAAAAACCACAACAAAGGAAAAACTATTTAACAGAAAAGGAAGAACGTCTTTAAGAGTATATATTTGAAGACAGCAACGAATTGTCTATTGATATCACTCGAGGATGAAAAGTAGGGAGCAGAATAACATTTCATAACTTGTTATTTCATCAATATAACATACTATGGTAAATGGCTTCGCGTGATTAATTTACAGCGCGTTCGGAGGTTTTGCACCATACCAAGTCTTGATTCATAAAATCAAACGAAGCGTAAAATTAAATTACCCGAGTCTGATAGAACATCTTACAACACTGATTGAAAACAGAGGGACGGTTCGTACCATGCACAATCGGCTCATCACTTTTGATACGGGATTATCATCATGTTTAGAGATAGAGACATCAGGCGGCGGTGACGATGTTAGGCGAACGTAATGATGGCGATGATGATGATGGTGATGATGATGATGATGATGATGATGATGATGATGATGATGATGATGATGATGATGATGATGATGATGATGATGATGATGATGATGATGATGAAAACGGCGATATTGATAATATTGATGATAATAAATTACGATAAACGTTTAGGCTTGGTTAGCCCATTTCTTCATATTTTTTCCCATCACGTACGCTGCAAAACTGTGATCTTAACCCGATACAAATACACCAATAAACACCGTACTAAATTGATCGTTTAAACAAAATAGTCAACGACATCAATTCGAGTACAAGTAATTAGAAAAGCATCACCAAACACCAAGGTAAAGAGTAATTAATTACATGTTTAACCATAATTTTCCATTACTTCTATTCAGGTCGCCTTTCCTTCACAGAATTCTTTACAAGGGGAAAAATATAAATTAATAATAATAATGCTTTTTTTTTTTAGCAACAAACGAGAAGGATTTATGATCCATTTAAAATATCATTACGGACCGGTTCGATCTAGTCATGCTCTAAAATGCAACGTCAAAGTCACAAAATAATAACATGAACAAAAACAAAAACAGGGACTTAAAATAATAACAAATACACCAACCAAAACTATTGGCAAAAACAACAACAGGCACCATAACATCTATGACAAAAACAAAAACATGGTCATTCATTGAATATGTAACATCATAACTCGTGAATTTTGAAGCAGGGAGTGTTAAACGGCTCCGTCATATTTGTTTTATCCCCTCTCTCCATAATGGGGAAAAATAAACTTCTTAATGTAAAAAGATCTAGAACTAAGAGGCATGTTGAGAGAGTTTTCAGTGCAGCTGCACCGAAAATTGGGAATAGCCCATCACAACAATTGAGAGACGCTGACTCAAAAGCGATATTTAAAAAACTATTGGAAACACATTAAATGTTCTTGTATGAATGGATGATTTTTGTTTGTAATGTTATGACATGTATTTATCATCTATGTTCTATGTCACTGTCATACATTTTTAAATGAGATTTTAATGTGGAAAAAGTTATATTGAGTTTTTTTTTTTATATGGCGCTCTATAAACAAACTGCATTATTATTATTAATATTATTATTATTATTATTATTATTATTATTATCATTATTATTATTATTATTATTATTATTATTTTGTTGTTGTTGTTGTTGTTGTTGTTGTTGTTGTTGTTGTTGTTATTATTATTATATTTATTATTNTTATTATCATTAAATCTAGATTTATTAAATACATAGTTGTTTTTTTTTTTTAAATAATATCATAAGAGGATATTTCTACAAAAGACTGAGGTGAGTATTATTGAAAGCTCCCGCCACGATGGCGCAACTCGTAGCCGTCTGCGACGACCAAACAAGTGAACGGCCTTGTAATGAGCATGCCTTGCATGTAGTCTGCAACAACAAAATACCTTGGGCATGCGCAAACACCGGCGAAGATATCTAGATCTATCGGTGTTCTGCCTTGAAAGAAAGGTCACAGGCAAGTATTTTTTTCTTTGTTTTTATTTTGTCTTTTATTAGCTCTGGCGGATCTTGGTCTATCACACTTGTAATTGCGGTGTCCAGTAAAAGATGCATTCAATGCAAGGGTAAAAAACGAAAGAAAATATAAGCGGGCCCGAGCAAAACAAAATCAACAACAAAAAACAACAACACAACAGGCAAACAAGGAAAACAAAACACAGACAGACAGGTTGTTCTATACATTTTCACCCTTTCATCAACCTGTCACTCCCTGTTAACGTTCTACATCTCTGAAGAGCATGGTTGTTACAATTATAAAGCAATGATTGTCCGAAATCGATTATAAACTCTGGCATTCAAAGCGCCTGACAACAACATCCAAATTCTACGCTTAAACACCGAGCTTACACTGTAAATAACTTATTTATTTTACATTTATTTGTACAGCATACCGAATTACAGAACAGCGCATTTTGTTCCGCAATACAAATAAACAAAAGTTGGGAAATTAAACAAAACAAAGTTAACAAATAGGAAGTCTAAGATCTCGCCCAAATTTTCTCACAATGGAATGTCATGTTCTGATGCCTGCCTGAGACGCAACATTTTTCCATGAAACTTCAAGTAAATTTGAAAGATCATTTTTTAACCAAGAAAATAATGTTATTCGATTTCCCCAAGCTAAAAAAACAACTTAATCGAAGAACTGAACTCCCACTACTTTGAATTGCTTGTATCAATCTTCAAATATATTAATATGGACATTTTAGGATGTACACAAATAGATGTATTCCTTTTACACTGCACTTTGATATGCTTAGACGCAGTGGGTCACACCAGCACCACACGATTCGATTTGAAATCGTACTGACGTAAGCCCATTTTTTTTAACTTTGTCAGAAAATTGTTATTCCAATAGCAAGTTATTTCATGGAGACTATTATACAGAAAGCTGTACCTCTGAGACAGTCGCTCTCTCAAAATTGGTATTATCAAAGGTTTGAGTAAAGAACCAATTAAAATATGCGTGAAATTCACAGGAAAAAAAATTAGGTTTCTCCTCCTCAAGAAATGTTTTACAAGTTGAACAATCTGTTAAGTCCGTTCTAATTACTCGATTATATGACTTTAAGGGGTAAAAAAGAGCCTGAAATATTAATTTGATCTTATTTTTTTTTAACTGTGCTGGCTTTTGCGTGGCATGCGTTTTGGGGAGGAAATGTGGGGTAAGTAAGAACTAAGGTGCGATAGTTTTCGACCCTAGACTGAGGGGAAGTACAGTTAAACAATATAAAACTGAACAATTGGCTTGGGGAATTATATATAAAAGGCAAAGAGAGGGTTTACAATGGAGAGAAAGAGGGACAGGGAGAGAGAGAGAGAGAGAGAGAGAGAGAGAGAGAGAGAGAGAGAGAGAGAGAGAGAGAAGAATAATTTATCTCCTTGACGACTTGAAGATGAAAAGATGTCCCAAGGTATTATTGAGTTCGATCCTAAATTTTATAACCTGTGGTTCTGGACACTTAAAAGCTGTTGATTGAGTAATTTCTCATTGTAGTCAAGATTTTTTTTTAAATTCTCAATAAATTTCCTCCCGAGCAGTTCACTTAATCATACATGTACTTGGTTTTCATTGTTGTCAACAACGTCTCTATGTGCGTCTCTATGTGCGTCTCTTTGTGCGTCTCTCTCTCTCTCTCTCTCTCTCTCTCTCTCTCTCTCTCTCTCTCTCTCTCTCTTTCTGTCTGTATGTATGTATGTCTGTGCATGTCTGTCTGTCTGTCTGTCTGTATGTCTGTCTGTCTGTCTGTCTGTCTGTCTGTCTGTCTGTCTGTCTGTGTATGTCTGTCTGTCTGTCTGTCTCTCTCTCTCTCTCTCTCTCTCTCTCTCTCTCTCTCTCTCTCTCTCTCGACCACTAACATCGCTCTCTCTTTCTCTCTCTCTCTCTCTCTCTCTCTCTCTCTCTCTCTCTGACCATCCAATCACTCGTCCCATGTAATCAACTCCGTTACGCCCTTAACGTGTGTTTTTACTTCTCTTGGAATGGCTTAAATTATTCTGATCCCGCATATTTCAGAGTAAAAAGGGGTCAGAATTTATTGACTAGGCCGATCTAAAATGTAAAAATAAAACCAAATCACGACGGCGTTTGATTGACAGGGGATTATACTTAAGTTGTGAACTGCCGTAGACGGTATATCATCATGGCATACATAAAAATGTAAGAACAATGGAATTAAACATAAAAAAAAGAAAAACACAAAATAACATGCTTCATGCTATTTCTTGGTATGACAAGAAAATATTTAAAAGCGCAGGGAAGATAGTAGAATGGGCTATGGGTGATAGAAAAGATAAACATGCGTATGTAGTTTCCCAATAATGTATGTATTAATGACCCAAAACATCAGACTGAAGGAGTTCAGACCCAAAACATCAGACTGAAGGAGTTCAGATTGGCGGGAACAAGATGAAAGATGAAGAGTTTACAACAAGTAGTTAGAAGTATGAGCTCTGCATTTAACTTTTACCCTTTGATAGCCAAGTTCCTTAAATAAATCATTAACCCAAGCGTGGTTTGGAGAGCAAATACAAAACGAAATCCCTGTTATGCAAAGTTAAAGGCACTTTTCACGTACTGATAATGTGCTTCTAAAATCGACAAAGCAAAGGATGTTTTTGATACACAGGCAAAAAATAAGTAAAGACTTATTTTGAAAAGATTATCTGATTAAACCTAAAGAATACCTTTTCACACTTTAATAGTAATAACTGCCTGTCGCATTCTGATAGCACAGAAAGTCAAGGTTTAAAGGGTAAAAAGGGACTTCTTTAAATGCTCGATTTGTACTTTACAATCGATACTCCTGCTCATCTTGAGAATAAAATGATAAAAACTAGCAATCTTGCTAAGTTCGGCGAAATGAAAAAAACAAGTTTTTAATATACTTAGAAATGATGATTGCAAAATCTGGTGTGGTTTAAAAGTGGTTAGATGGGTAGACACTACAACAGCAAGCAATATAAACACAGGGCTACACGCACAAACTAAAAAAGCGAATCTCTTCTCATTTTCTGACACTTAATTGTATACTTTGGTGGATAAATGAGTCGGCAGTCGTGTACAGAGTAGTGTACTCCACAGTGAACTCACCTGTGGACGTGATGGTTGGCACGCTCTGAGTTTTGGCGTACACGGTCCGCGCCGTGATGGGGGCCACAGAGGCCGGCGTGACGCCTGGCATAGCGGCACGTGACGCTCCGCCGGAGGAATGCACCGAGACGCTATCCACTGATCTAGTATCCGCGCTATCCCTTGTCCTGGTATCCGCAATATCCCCAGAGTCCGAGTCTTGGTCTTGGTCTCCGCTGGCCAACACGCGCTCGATGGTCTCCTCTATGGCGCGTTCTTGCTCTGATTTGACAGTCGCTGCCGAAGTTACACGGGGCTGGGGCTGGGACAGGGGTTGTTGATGTTGCTGTTGTTGACGCTGCTGCTGTTGTTGTTGTTGTTGCGCTGGTACATCACATGTAGACATGACATCGTCGCTCTCAGTGGAGTCCACCACGATATCCGAAGAGTTCTCATCGCTGGAGGCCTTGGCCTCTGGGCCCACGTCTTGAGAGGAGATCCGACTGGGGTTGCCGCTTCTATCCTTGGCGATACTGCTGTGTGCTGGGGCGGTGAGGGGGGACGAGGAGAAAGAGGATGTGCCGTGATGACCCTTATCCGCCTGTCTTTTGGGGGAATGCGTGAGACTGGGCCCTCCTCTCTGGTCTCCCCCGCTACCCGCACTCACAACACCCGAACTGCTTCCATCGTCAGACACAGCCCTGGGACCTGCCGCCTGCTTCGCGGCCAGGTTCTTGGAGGCGGCGGAGGACGCGGCGGCTGAAGATGGCGAGGCGAGGGCGGACAGGACCACGCCGTCATGCTGGACGGTCGCCAGGGCTATGGGCGGGGCCAGCTTGGTCGGCACGCTGGGGATGGACAAGTCCGTGGCGGAGGCCGGACTGACGGACGCGCGAGCACCAGGTCTCTGTTTGTTCGGGGTTTTCCCGGACTTTCTGGACACGTGACCCGCGGTGTTGTTCTGACCTGCCTGGCCGCTGTCCCCCGGTGTCCCGCCCGAGGTGTTACTGGAGACCCTCCCGGAGGACGCGCCGCCCGGGCCTGGAGTCACGGACCGCCGGCCGCTCGAGCCGTGCCCGTTGTGCCTCGTACTTTCCTCGCGGTGGCCGAAAGTCTGACCCGCGCTGTCGCTGCCCGCGACGCTAGAGGAGCCGGGTTTATTACTTTGTCCCGCCGATCCCATGTTTTTGCTAGTTTTGCTGCTGTTAGAGCCATCCGTGTTAAAGCTGTTGCGTAGACTGGCACTAGGCGTGCCTCTCCCTCCTCCTCCTGCTCCTCCTCCCCCAGCGTGCCTAGCCTCATGCCTGGAGATGTCCGGAGAAACCGCTGGTGCTGAGGGCGACAGCTTGGGCTCTTTGAGCGGGGCGGTCCACACGCTGGAGGAAGATAGCCCCGCTCCGCCAGAGCCTTCCCGGCCGCCTGGCGAGCTGTGTCTGGCGGTGCCGCCTGCCAAGCGGGAGTGGTGCTGGTCTAGATCCACTTTGACGCCCATGGCGCGGCGCTCCGACTGCTTGGCGACCTTCTCGGCGCAGGACAAGTCGCGCGGCTCTTGCTTCACCAGACTGAGCGGCGCCTGAAGACTCACGCCGCTGTGGCCGGGGCTGCCCGAGGAGGATGTGGAGCAGGGAGGAAGGGCGCCGGATGAGGACGTGGGCAGCGTGAGTTGCAGAGGCGGCTCCACGAGCTGGGGCAGGGCGGAGGGCGGCAGGGCGTACAGCGCGGGGTGGTGGCTGGCAGCCGCAGACATGCTGGCTATGTACGCCTCGGCTGCGTGGGGAATAACAAAGCAGATTGTTCATTATTATACACAATGCGCTGTTTACAATTGTATGTTTTACTCATTTATTATTTTAAGTGGGACGTAACCTACCCCTGAAATTTAAATTTAGCCTATGACCTAATTTTATGGGAATTTTCTATTACTAAGTTGGTCGCAAGTCTACCAATACCTTACAAAAAAAATCAATCGTTATGACTTCTGTGTACGTTTAGTGTGACTTTCTGGGGTTGTATAGCTAATTGTAACCCATTTTATAGCACCTCTGTACGTTCTACCCTAGAGAACTAGACTAGATGACTAGGTAGACCTGGATCTTTTAAAAAAAATTTGTAGGTATTTTTCCACAGTGGTACAGGTAGGCTTTTAATGAAAATGGCCGAACAATGATTGAACTTCGCGGGATTAGAACCCTCGACTTATAGATTCAGCGGCACCGAATCGCCTTGCCACTAAAATCTAGATGACTAGGTAGAAGCACTCACCTTTCTGCATCTCCAGGAAGCGCTGGTAGTGGGCTGTGTGGTGGGCGGGAGCAGGTCCCGCCCCCGGCGCCCCCGCGTATAGATTCAGCGGCACCGAATCGCCTTGCCACTAAAATCTAGATGACTAGGTAGAAGCGCTCACCTTTCTGCATCTCCAGGAAGCGCTGGTAGTGCGCTGTGTGGTGGGCGGGAGCAGGTCCCGCCCCCGGCGCCCCCGCGGTCCCCGTCACACAGGCCACCCCCGCCCCCAGCAGGGACAGAGACTCCGCCGTAGGGGGAAACAGCGGCGGGTAGGGTGGATACAGCCCGCTCATCAGGTACCGCTGAACGCCTGTGTAGGGGAGAATGTAGGGTGATTGGTTAGTGCTACACGTTCTGGTTCTGGAAATAAGAGGTTGAGCCACAGGAAATTATGAAATTCTTCTACAGGACTAAGTTGTGTGTGTGTGTGTGCGTGTGTGTGTGTGTATACGTGAGAGAGGAGGAGGAGGTGGTGGTGGAGGAGTAGGAGGAGAGGGAGGATTTAAAATATATAAGGAAAAAGTATAGCAGCAGGTGTTGAATGAGGAGATCAAATAACATAGACAATACTTTTAAAACAACAACAACAACAAACAAACAAACAAAAACAAAACGAACAAACAGCAGAGTAGGAGCTTACGAAAGAAGACGAAAACGAGACCAAAGCGTCAAAAGAATTGGAGAAGACATCAGGAGGACAACGGAGAGAGGTATAATTAAGTAATTGAATGATAGTACAACCATTCTCTGGCATCTATGTGAGCAAACAAACGCCAGGGCTGAGTCCCTGGTGGTGCAATGAACGCTATGTCTTGTGCAATACTCGACACCTTTTGCTTAACCATTTTGGTGTGATCATCATCATAGCTGAACACACTGCCCTCTCTCTATGTCTGTGAAATTACTCGATGGTATTTCTTCATAATTCGGTGTCTTGAAAACAGCTAGTATGTTTCCTCATTGAACCGGCGCTGCCTTAGGTGGGGGGTTAATTATGAGTTCAACTGAAATTTTCGAGAGTTAGAAATCAGTTTCTATGCTCTTTTATTTATCAGGTTTCATTTTTGTTTCTTTACTTTAAATTGATTTAATTTTCTCGATTGATTTCTTTTTGTTATTAATTCCTTGGTGCGAAGAGAACAAAAATTATGCGATGAGATTGGAGTGCCGAGTGCAGAAGTGGGGTCATTGAGGGGGGACAAAATTGTATGTGAAAAAGGGGCAGAGAAAGTGGAAACAGGAATGTCGAAAAATGTCACGAATTGACGTATGCGTGCGTGATAAAGAGACGGACAGAGAGGTAGAGGGATAGACAAGCAGGTACAAAGAGATGGCGCGTGTAGGTGAATGGGGAGAGGATAATATTATGGAGTCTGTGCTGGAAATTAATCGATAGATAGATTAATGGATAGAAAGACAAGTGATTTGGTGTGATTTTTCAATACGAGACAAGTACAACTAAAAAACAATTATGTATCAATTTATATTTTCAATGAATCAAAAAGTTGACAGAAGTGATATCATTTCCAAGTGTATTTTTGTAAATAAAAGTCATGTTGTTTCAAATGCAAAGGAATCTACAACTGTTAAACCGTGCATTTTGCCGTGCAAGTTGCGCAAAATATATCCAGGACGAAGAAAAAAAAACATGAACATTCAATACATTCATAAATAAATTTTAAAAAAGTGTTGCTCTTTTGTTTGTTTATATAGCGACATCTGCAATATGAGTCAAACAATAAATATAATGAAAACATATGTGCATCAACAATTATTTCGCAACTTCAGGCGTTGGGTCTATAGGCGAAATGTTTTAAAATATTACTTCATAAATTGTTTTAAATATACATTCTGTGATGTTTGGCAATCTACTCTAGGAAAATGCCTCTGAACAAGACAGTCCATGTACATGACTAAGCTGTTGAGACTGAGAGAGGAAATTCCGAGGAAATCTGCCTGTCAACGTTGGGATTGCAGCCATACCGGGTACAGACTCTACGCCAGGGCTTATAAATACTCCTCAGGTGAGGTTGGGGTTTGGGGGGGGGGGTGTATATCTGGGTTATAACTCTGCTCAGTAGGTTACTCATCTCCTTCAGAATTGTCTTTTTTCTTTTTCTTTACATCCACCGTTTCTTATTCTCTCCCTCGTTCATTTAAAATAAATAGATCACTATAACACTTGCTATAATGTCAAAAAATTAATAGGTTCACTACAGTCAACTTGGGTACCCCAGCCTGTTATTCTAGCCTCGTGTTATTCCCATCATAATATTAATATTCCCCAGTTCTCACGCCCAGTCTTGTCTATAACTACTTATACCAGCCATGACTAAAACACTTGGCTGTGCACATCTATCCCCAGGCTTGGTCCTAGTTGTTGTTGTTGAGTTGATTAATTTTTTAACGTCCAACATCAGCACTATGTAGGCTATATTATAGATTTGGCCCTGGAGCCTAGAATCTAGCGCCACCTAACCCCAATCCCCACCGTGAATCACGCGCTGTACTCAGTACTACTCACCCTCCCCCAGGCTGTGCCCATGTAACCCTAGGCCTGGCCCTAGTTGTTGTTGTTGTTGAGTTGATTTAACTATAATTATAGACTATATTTTAGGGCTGGCTCTAGAGCCTAGAAACCAGACCCCCCCCCCCTCGTGAAT
>RQTK01000581.1:18763-49319 GCA_003991915.1 Elysia chlorotica | reverse complement strand
GAATCACGCGCTGTACTCACCCTCCCCCCCCTCACCGTGAATCACGCGCTGTACTCACCCTCCCCCCAGTAGTGCTGGAACTCCGGGAGGAGCGCCTTCCTCGCCTCGGCCGAGTGAGCACTGCTCAGGAAACTGCTCATCAGGGTGTAGCTGTGCGCTGCTCGGGACGACAGACAGGGGGGAGAGAAAATACATGGAGGGTTAGTCATTAATTTGATGATGATGGTATATCTAAAAATAAATTATGCAGAACCGAATATACGGTGGAATAATCTGCGTTATTGCTTAGATAGAGAGGCATGGTGGTGCGTGGAATTAAAACAATTGGCTCAGAGTTTTTGTTTGTATTTTGTTGTTGTTCACATTTGTTGTTGTTGCTGCTGCTGTAGTTAATGTTATTGTTATTATTGCTGCTGTTGTTGTTGTTGTTGTTATTGTTGTTTGTCGCTGTCAATGCTGCTGACAAACCATACATAATATGGGGATTGGTAGTTATTTAACAGTATGATTGTTTTGTTTGTTTTATGTTCTTTGTTAAATATATTTTTTTTTTTTTTTTCTAGTATAATTATTTTAGCTATTTTATTAGCAAACATTTAATAAAAAGAAACCATAATATGAAGAAAAGCATACAGTAAAAGTAAAGGTTTTAATAATTTGAAAAAATACTATATTGCTTATACAAGCAGGAATTATCATAACTGGTAATTTCAAAATTAGCTAGCAACCAACTAGACACCCAAAAGTGTTTAATTGTTAAGAAACGCAGAAACACTGCACTGTAAACAACCTATTACATGTACTATATAAGAATACGACAAATTAAAGGCACCTCGAATTGTCTTTAAGCAACGTTCAAAAGAAGGAAGAAAACAAAAATGAATGACATATGACGCAATCAGTAACCTTTTGCGTAAAGATAATAATTGGCGCCGTTAATCTGGCTAGCGCGTCATGCACTGCTGAGAGAGACAATGCCATGATTGCGGGTGCGTCCACACTGAGAGAGACTGAATAGTACACACTACACAGGCACTAACCATACCTTGTTAGTTACCGGGGTAGTGTAATTATATTATTTCTTTGACCTCGCACTTATATAACAAAAGATCGAATCTTGAATCTTATAACGAGGCCAGGAATATAATTGTACCAAACGATCGAAACTTCAATCTTATAAGGAGGCCCGGAATATATACCAAAACATCAGAACTTAAATCGTTTAACGAGACAAGGAATGTATACCGAAAGATCGAATCTTGAATCTGATGAGCCCAGGAATATATACCAAAACATTAAAACTTAAATCTTATAACGAGGCCAGGAATATATAACATTAGATCGATTCCTGAATCTTACAACGAGACCAAAAATATATACCAAAAGATCCATTCTTGAATCTTATAACGAGACCAGGAATATATACCAAAAGATCGATTCTTGAATCTTATAACAAGACCAGGAATATATACCAAAAGATCGATTCTTGAATCTTATAACGAGACCAGGAATATATACCAAAAGATCGATTCTTGAATATTATAACGAGACCAGGAATATATACCAAAAGATCGATTCTTGAATATTATAACGAGACCAGGAATATATACCAAAAGATCGATTCTTGAATCTAATAACGGGACCAGGAGTATATACCAAAATATCAAATCTTCAATTGTATAACGCTAGAAAAAGAGGTCGGAGAGAAAGACATGTGTGTAAGTGTGTGTGAGAGAGAGAGGCAGAGAGACAGAGAGAGAGAGAGAGAGAGAGAGAGAAAGAGAGAAAGAGGGGGGGGGGACATTGAGAAGGAGAAGGATAGGAGAGAGAGAGAGAGAAAAGTGGCGAAAGATATTGGACCTGGAGGGAAGAGATATAGTGGGAGAGAAAGAGAGAAGGAAGACAGGGTGGTTGGAGAGATGACAGGCGGGGAGAAAGGCAGACAGACAGACAGGTAACTTCAAGACACATTACAAGACAGTTGTCTATAAGACTTCACACTAAAAAAATTTTGGCTTCTCAGCTGTCAAGGTTTGTATCGGTGTAGTTGAAGAAAAAAAAACACAATAGTTACATAAATATGCTGGAGGGACGGACATAGAAACCATAGTGGATTTTTAGTGCGCAGACTGTGAGTTTGTAATATTTTCAACATTTTTCATCATGATATCTGCAGTGGTTAAGATTTTATCCCTTACATCTCATATTTGACAAGAAACGATGTTACAGGTGTCATCGTAACTATAAACATCTTTTAAACTGCTGATTTTTTTTTTTTAGCTGGTTTCTTTACATTCACGGTCAGCAGTTCGACTACCTGCTGAATGGGTCCCAAGGTCATGACTGACAATTTCACAGAGAGGAAATGAATTCCACACTAGAAAAACCAAACATGTCACATTTGACACTTTCGAGATAATTCAATGTAAAGTTTCAAAACGCTATCCATTCATCCGTTTTCGCATGATGCACCTACAACACATATAATCCTAAAACACCAGTTTTTTTGCTTGAATACCTCAGAGCTGAGGATGCCCCAACACAAAAAGGGGCCTTCTTACAAAAAGCAGGAAAACGTGTTTTGAAACAGACCAAAAAAGGAGGAACTAGATTTTTAAAAAGGAGGATTTCAGCCGAAAGGAGGAGGATTCTCAACCCTAATACCTTCTGGAGATGCAAGCAAAAAAAATCTGATTCGTAGGCTAAGGTTAATAACCAAAACAAATTGGTATATGTAACATATGTTTTTTTTAATTGTTGCCTTCAATAATATCAGCACTGCTGAACCTCTGGAATGGGGACGCCGAGATATCTCCTAGCTTAAAGCCTACCAGGTTCTTAATGAGGTTTGTTTACGACGAAACGATCTATGCCAAAGACCTGGGCGATAACTCCAAAACATCCAATAGGGAACGACATGCTCTGATTAGAGTTAGACCCCGGACCTTTTGCCGCGCGTTCCACCAGAATTTGCCTCTTTGACACATATGCCTTTAATGTACGACAATGCTTGTAAAAAAAAAACCCACATTAACTTTACTTAAATAATGAATACAAAACGGAGATATAAGCTGCGGCTCAAATAGTTTGAAAAGCTTCTTCGGAGCCGCGCATCCCTTCTAACCAAAACGTGTATAAATTAATTTATAGAAAACAACCAGATGTAAGATCTTGGGGTTAAAGAAAAATTCGTTTAACGACTAGTGTGTGTTTATAAATCGTTATTTTATAACTTGATGTAAAAGTTTGCACTCTTCCTCCAGGCGCGTTTGTAACATATTTCATAACCAGGTAGATTGGCTCTATGCTTAGTTACAAGTATAAAAAACATATATAACCTTAGTTTAAAAAAACACTTTAGATCGGGGCATGGAAAACAGAGCACACATTGCTGTCGTCTAACACGAATATAGTCTGCAACAGCTTGAAATCTTTCAGTCAGAGTATGTGGGTGGAGTTGTGAGGTGAGAAGGGGGGGGGGGGGGGGGAGATTGAGAGAAGAGAGAGACAGATACAGAGGCATAGGATGGAGAAAGAGAGGGAGAGAGTCACAGAGAGATCAGATAGAGAGACAGAGTATGGATATATAGAGAGAGATCGATATAGGGTAGTGAGAATGTGTTATCTTTGACGTTATTTATTGTTGTTGTTGTTGTTATTGTTATTGTTGTTGTTGTTATTGTTTTTGTTGTTATTGTTGTTGTTGTTGTTGTTATTGTTGTTGTTGTTGTTGTTGTTGTTGTTGTTGTTGTTGTTGTTGTTGTTGTTGAGGTTATTGTTTTTAGACTTAGGCGTAGTATCACGAGTATGCTTGTAACGTAGTGAGCCGTTTGGTTGAAATAATTTTTTTAATAAATCTCGCTTTCTCCACGTCTGTCCAATATTTCCTTCCAGGAAATTAAATTCTACTCACGAAGAGATGGCACAGCCAAGCGTGAGCGACAGGCTTAATGTACAAAAAAAAAAAACAATACGCGTGCAGTGGTACGACTTGGCAGTTTGATTAAGGGGTGTCTATAAAGTTTCCAAAAGCAGGCTGGTCATCGGAACAATGAATGAAGTCGGGACTACCAAGACCATTCAAACAAACGTCTAGACCTACATTGCCGTTCTCCTTTTCTCCACGGTACACGAAGGCGAAGCTATTTTCTAGTTTGACGTACATTGTACATGTAGTAAGAGGAAGAAAAAAAAAAGAACTATACACCGAAGATATTTTTGTCCTCAATGTGACACATTTTGGGAAGATTCAATTGATAAGCGCACTGACATGGGGTGAATATTTTTTCTCTGCAATTTGTTTAGAAGACCCCGGATCTTCCCACTCTGAGCAAAACCATTAGACCAACCAGACTTATTCACAACACAAAAGTGTTTATACTCAATACATGGTTCGGTTGGCTGAGCTGTTACAATGACTGGCTACACCCATCAACTTCTCTAGCAACAGGACTGTCGGATCAGCTTGTAAAAGCGTCTGCCTTTCCCTTTCCTTTCCCTGGCCAGTCGGGTGTGAGCAAACAGCGCAACAAAGGGGCGCGTGCTGGTACTCAGTACAGTACACATTGACACGGGGACACAGTAGGTCGTAATGAGGAGCAGGGTTCCAGGCTATTTACTACAGGCGTGATTGCTTTCAAACAGCAATGTCACCAGCTGATGGTACCACATAATTATGCTTAAACATGTTGTTGTTGTTGAGTTGGTTTAACGTCCAACATCAGCACTATATAGGCTATATTGTGGACGGGCCCCAAGACGGGCGTCTGACAATTTTATGTGCTGCCACACACGAGACAGGGCGGGGATACCATGACTCCTGTCTCAGCCGGTCACATTATACTGATACCGACCCAACAAGTAGGGAACACAATCGTCAGGATTCGAACTCGGACCTTTTGCTTCGGAAGTCGATGCTCTACCCCAGGACCACCGCGCCCTCCGCTTATACATGTATCAGCATATGCATACTACTACACATACTACTACTGTTGCTACTACAGACGCTACTGCTGTTGACGCTGCTATTGCTACTAAACTTCCTCTACTACAGGCCAACACACTGAGCACACACAGTCACTGACACCCCAGGTCCACCCAGACCCAGTGTCTCTACTGACAACAGTGACTGCTGTGAACCAGGCCGTGACCCGGCGTCAGCCATGTGCATTGGTTGACCCCTGTCCACCTAATCGATGGCTTGACCTGGGCGAGCGTGCACAATGATACATTGTACCGCATGACAGACAGCGGAGCCAAGACGGATCTCGTGATGGGGATGACAATTCACAATGATCGGCCACATCTGGCCACAGATACAGATATTTAAGACCGGGGTATGTTGTTTTTGTTGGTTTTCTTAACGCACTGAAAATTGTATATGCCATGATACATCATGGCCAGTGCGGGGGTGCCAGGACTTTTGTCTCAGCCGGTCAAATTGTACATGTGCTAACAATGAACCAACCAGTAGTGAATAAGGCGGATCATCACCATCATCATAACAAATCCTTCACCGTTCTTTTCAACGCGGTCTCTTTCGGATGAGAGGATAATTAAATTATGATACATGAACTTAATTATCTATTTTTTACTTTCGAAATCCTTTTAAAATAGACC
Source organism: Elysia chlorotica (assembly GCA_003991915.1). NCBI lineage: Eukaryota > Metazoa > Mollusca > Gastropoda > Plakobranchidae > Elysia > Elysia chlorotica. Next base: position 43,700 of record RQTK01000581.1, on the reverse strand, counting down.
CAAAGAGATCTAGAAGGAAGGCTTTGAATTTTCATTGGAAAGCTCAATAATGAACCTTACTGTGACTCGTGGATTTTGATAGGCTGCGAATTGACTCGGTGAAAAACACAAATGCTAATGAGTTGTGGTTCTAAATAATATTTTTTTCATGATGACGACGGAGTACCGCCACGCTACGCCAGGTACATTGTATGGGAAGCATACGCCATGACCGCAGCCTGACGCGGTCGACGCGGCGCACAGCGGAACGTGAACAGCCGCGCGGCAGGCGGGCGGGGCGGGGGCTCCTCCCCTTTAGAAAACGCGCCGCGTGTTGAAGACCTGAAGTCCTCCATGGATGCAGAGAACAACAGGCGCGAGCGGCGAGCTCTGGGTGAGCTATGGGAGGAGAGAGAGAGAGATATAGAGAGAGGGGCAAGAGGGGGGTTGGGGGGCAGGAGGATAGGGGGGGGGGGGAAGGGGGGGGGGGGGGTAAAGATCGATCAGGAGCGAGGCGGCAGCAGTGGCGGGGTCACCAGGTGAAGGACGCCAGGAGGCAGGACAGATCGATACGGTCTTCTCTGTACCCGCTCTCCTCCATCCCCCTTTCCACACCTTCTCCCTTCTTCTCGCTGCGGTCACCCCCCCCCCTTCTTGAGGTGCCGACGTCCCCCCCCCCCCTTTTCCCACATACTCCCCTCTAACATTCTTGCTCATTCTCTCCACCTCTGTCTCCCTGTTTCCTCTCTCTATCCTCTCTATGTCTATCTCTTCCTCTCCTTCAATCCTCCCTCTATTTTCCCTGTCCCCTCCCTCTCTCCCACCCTCTCCATCTCTCTCCTATCCTCCCCCCCCTCTCTCTCTCTTTGCCTTCCCCTCCATCTTACATACACACATCTTCATACACTCTCTTTCTCTCCCACCCCTATCTCTCTCACTCTCTCTGTCGCCCTTCTCACTCCCTCTCCTACTCTTCCTTCTCTTTCTCTCCCCCTCTCTTTTTCTCTCTGTCATAGACCCCAGCTCTCTACTGCGCAGTTAGAATCTAGAACGGATGTTGAACTCCCCACTCACTCAGACACACACACACACAGACACAACACACACCGTCGCGCGCGCACTCACACGGTAGTGATCGGGTTTAATATCACGGAGTCAAAAAAATGGGGAAACGGAAAAAAGACGAAGTTCAGGGCAAATATAAGGGAAGGGAAGACGTAGGGTCATAAAACAAGGGAACGCAGTATGATTCGGAGCAGAAGGTGGGGAAAGTATTGACAACCTCAGTTGGGGTAGAGAAATATAACGCGTCAGGTTCACTCAACTAGTGCAAATTAAACAGGTTAATCTTTTCAACTCAACAGGCATAAAACATTCCACTTTCAAGTTTTTAATCTTCTTTTTTTCTACTTTATAATAAAACAAGGTAGATATTATTGAATTTTTAAATTTGTTTTTAAAAAGAATGTTTCGTTTTCAAGGAGGACGGTGAAATTTAGTAATATCGAGGCCATTTGGCTCCAACTGTTCATTAACTACATGTAATACACACAGCCTATAATGAAGCAAGGTAGATATTATTGAATTTGTAATGCTTTAAAAAAAAAAAGAATGTTTCGTTCTCAAGGAGGACGGTGCAATTTAGTTATATCGACGCCATTGGGCTCCAAATAGTTAATGAACTAACACACACAGTCGCGTAGATTGCATTGTATAATTACTCGTAAGTAGAAACACAATACACGTACTTTACAGTGTTATGTTTGTCACAAAATTCATGTCCGATGAAAAGAGCACACAGTAGTACCTTATTAAATTGTCTCCAGAAGTAAAGTTTTAAAAACAAATTTGGCCTGCAATATTATCAAATTTTGAAAAAATGTCTTAGAAAGAAACGTTTAAGTCTTTGGCTCCTGTTACAGTACTTCACAAGTTTGTTTGTTTGTTTATTTATCTATTTATTATTATCATCATCATTATTATTATTATTATTTATCACTCCCACAACTATCAATATGATCATGTAAAATAGTAAATCATTATTTTTGTAATACATTGTAATTAATTCTTGCAGTCGAAAAGTTGGCGAATTAGAAAGTGTAAGAAGAGAGATGTTAACAGCCGTACTAAAACTTCAAAGCAACATTTTTTAATATAGATCGTTGTTTATTAGTTTAATTAAAGTCCCTCATGCTACTAAGTGGTTCTGGATTTCAACCTTTATTTAGTATTACCTAGGTTTAGAATCGTCCAAACAGCCAATTTACTTTAAAAGAAATTAATGTATGAGAAAATTGTTTAAAAGGTCGACTATTCAGATGAAAGAAGTAATTATTCTTTCCCTCTCCCATACAAAAGGTTATACTTATAGTGTAATACTCAGGGAACAGTTGGGGGAATAGTTCTATAGTTATTGCGCATTTCGCAATCGAAATGAAACGTATTGACTGTTTGCTTGGCAACACGGTGACTCTCTCTCATCATAATGGACTTCAACCATATGGAGAAACCACAAGTATTGACCGCAGCGTCTTTTCAATGCACTCGTGTATTCAGTAAGGACTACACAGTTATGAACCTGTTGTATGGAATGTACTTTTTAAAGGATTCTAACCATCGATTTCTATACTCGCAGGACTGGGGGTGTGGTGGCTCTGGGGTAGAACATCGGCTTCCGACGCAAAAGGTCCGGATTCGAGCATGGCGATTTCGCTCCCTACTGGTTGGGTCGGTGTCAGTTTAATGTGACTGGCTGAGACAGGAGTCATGGTATCCCCGCCCTGTCTCGTGTGTGGCAGCACATAAAATTGTCAGACGTCAGTCTTGGGGCCCGTCCACAATATAGACTATATAGTTCTGATTTGGACGTTAAACCAACTCAACTCAACACGCAGGACTGATAGTCCAAGTGTATGATTGACTGGGCCTGCAAAACAGCTTTACAGAGAAAGTAGATTTTTTTTTAGAAATATCACAAAGTGGGCTCACAGTGCTATTGGTGCAGTGTACTGGGATTTAGCAATATCCTCTATTTCTTTATTGAAATTAAGGTGGTTCACCAATCTTCAGAGTTTTTTTGGGGTTTTGTTCTTTTTTTTTTTAAATGAAATTTAAAGAGGAAGCTACTGCCTTATTGCGACCCACTTACGAAATGTCCTCCCCGCGAAGCCTCCCACTATTCCTCACTATGTACTATAATTCCTGGCCTAGCCATCCACTTAATAACAAAAATTATTCAATGTTGTTGTAGTAGTAGTTGAGCTGGTTTAACGTCCAAAATCAGCACTATATAAGCTATATTGTGGACGGCCCCCAAGAGAGTCGCCTGACAATGTTATGTGCAGTCACACACGAGACAGGGCGGGGATACCATGACTCCTGTCTCAGCCAGTCACAAATATTCAAAGAACGGTGAGCGCTCTGGGCAGGCGGTACTACTGCTAACTATACAAGTCGATTGTTATACCAGTTCATTATCGCCAAATTAACAAAGGGCTGACCTTACAGGGTCGCCTTGCAACACAACTCGACACCGTGCGCAATCTTGCAGCCTGATAGTCCGATACCGATAATAGCCATGATAACATAGATGATGGAGTTTTTGAAAATACATGTACCAGTTTGATAAAAACAAAAACAAAAAAAAGCACAACATTTCGGCTCTAGTGTTATGGGCCCGACTAGCCGCGAGTTAGACTGCGACAAAATCAACAAGTTTAAGTGCAGAAGAATGAACAACTACAGCAACAACAATAATAACAACAAGAGCAACAACAACAATAATATACAATAACCGCAGTATTACTAGGCTAAATAAATTACAAATTTAAATTTAGAGAAATCATAAATGTATATACTCTCTGAGATTAACAGATAGTGAAATTATTCAAGAAGACCAACGATTACATGGCCTAAGAATCCTTAAGAAAGTCAGGGCATATTCTTTATATAATTACTCACTTACTGACGCCGCACAGAGAGATATATAGAGAGAGACAGAGAGAGAGAGAAGACAGAGAGAGAGGAGAGAGAGAGAGAGAGAGAGAGAGAGAGAGAGAGAGAGAGAGAGAGAGAGAGAGAGAGAGAGAGAGAGAGAGAGAGAGAGAGAAGAGAGAGAAAAGAGACAGACATACAGAGAGAGAGAGAGAGAGAGGAGAGAGAGAGAGAGGGAGAGAGAGAGAGAGAGAGAGAGAGAGAGAGAGAGAGAGAGAGAGAGAGAGAGAGAGAGAGAGAGAGAGAGAGAGAGAGAGAGAGAGAGAGAGAGAGAGAGATAGAGACAGACAGACAGACAGACAGACAGAGGTGGAGAAGAGGGAGGGGGTTGTTGGAGCTAATTCTATCCATAAGGGAGTTTATGGTTATATGACTATATCTATGATGGAAATAATTATGGGACATATTCAATTAGTACACGGCCAGTCTAGACCTGTCCTCGGGGTCACTTGGAAGGCGCAGACATCCTAGGCTGGGTAACATTTTATATATTTCTTTTAATATTTTAATATACATGGTCCAATATAACAAAGTAGCGTCAGATTGTCAACAGCAGCAGTTGAGGGAAAGTAGAGGGGAGAGGGAGAAACAGAGACAATAATACAGAGACAGACACAAAGAGAGAGAGAGACAGAGAGAGAGAGAGAGAGAGAGAGAGAGAGAGAGAGAGAGAGAGAGAGGGGGTGAGTTGATTTAGCGTCGAACGCCAGCACTGTATGGGATATATTGTGGACGGACCCCAAGACTGACGTCTGACAATATTATGTGCTGCCACACATGAGACCAGGTGGGGATACCATGCATCCTGCCTGTCTCAACCCGTCACATTAAACTGACTACGACCCACCCCTCCCCCTACGATCAATTTCTTTTCTTTTTTCTTCATTTCTTGTGAAAATTAGGACTGGTCATAGTTATCATAGTTTTTATAAGCTGAAGTTATTCCTTAATGACGAAAGGTGTATATTGACTTTAAAAAAAGTTGTATGTGTCCTATTTGGTTTGTGTTTATATTTATAATTGATTTATCTTCACCGATAGTTTTGATTTGTGTCGTCTGGAACGTTTTATTTCGTCAAAAACACTGTTTCGCTCAATCTGTGGACATGTTACTGTAAAGGCCCTCAGTCTGTTGACAACTCTGCACGCCAAAAATCAAAGATGGAGTTTTTCACGATATTTTTGTTAACTTTATCTGAAAAGTGTTACGTCCAAAACCTAGACTTTACCGAGACACCCATGTGTTCTTTTTTTTATTTCTTTTTATTGTCTTGTTTTTCTTGAGGGAATGGCTTGGTCAAAAGTTCTTGTGAATCTTTTATACAGTCCAACTTGCATTCAAAACTTACTGATTGGCAATAAAGGGTGACGTTGTTTTTAAACCAAGGAAAACAATATATTTGCCACAGTTTTTGGATTTGTACTTTTCAATACCGTCTGTCAACCATCATGCGTTGTACGTATGTATTCACCAACACCGTCTGTCTTCCCCTGACCTATAACGAGAGTACATACATAATATATATTTACTAAGATGCTGAACTTTTGACCAGGTCGCGCCCGCCAGGCTGACTCAGTAAATCTGCTGCTATTTTTAGCCACTGACTGGCTTTGTTTTTCTCGACTTTCTCAGGGAATTCCCGTGGTTTCCAGGGGCGCTATTGTTCGGACCACAGGCGGAAAATTAAAGCTTCTTCGTATGATCGCTCAGGCAGTTTATAAAAGCGTAGATCTAGACATGATAGTCAATGTGTCTATTGTGAAGACGTAGAATGCTGTATTGTGGGTACTTTTATTTCATTTGATTATTGTCATGTCTAATATAATTCTGACTATACAGATCTTGTCTCAGTTTTCAACGTCCACGAAGTGCTATCCTTTATCCCGACTGTGGTTGAGAAAGGTATATATAACTAAAAATAAAAATATCATAGCGCTGGTTAGCCTACTCCATTGCTGTGCTTTTTGTTGTTTCCAAATAAAAATATTAATTTTCTAATCAAACTTAACAGCGCTTAAACCTAAAGCTATACATGTGTATACATTTTGAAAAATACCATGCTTAGACCAGTTAGAAAATATTTCGGTCTGCTCTAATCATTGCACAAAGGCTAAAATAGATTTTCTTGAGGTTATCTTTATAATCAATTTGCCAACAGCCGCTTCTCTTTTAGAGTAACGACAGAAAATAAATTTGAGAAAGATATATGATTTTATTAAATAAATAAAAGCAGGTTAACATAACAATGAATATTGCTCAGATCCTGAAGATTATTTTGCATGTATATATATTAGATTCAAATCGTCAACACGAAACATTCGCATCCATAGTTTAAGACATGCCTCACACTCGAGGCATTGCTGTTTAAACAGTCGGGGATGCTGTTAAAGAACGCCAGCTGTCGTGTTATACAATGTTATATCTATGTAGCACATACACACCGTCCAGATGTTATACGTGAAATAGTGGTTAAACTTATATAAATACACACTCACATTCTCTAATGACCACTATCCCCTCTGTCCACTGCTATGAATCCCCCCTCCCCTTATCTGTCATTCTTTATCTCTCTCTTTCTATCTCTCTATTCCCCCTCTACTCCATCCCTCCACAAATCCCCCCCCCCCTCCTTTTTTTTTTTTTTGGGGGGGGGGGGCATTATCTGGGCTACTTTGGGATTAACTGATAGTGTACCACTAATATCAGTGGCGTTCAAAAACAGTTCGAGCCATCAATCACACCCCTCAGGGCATTACTGTCCTTTAAATGCATCGTTATCGATCGCCTAGATAGTATGCCTGTAGATCTCTGGCAGGTGTGTGATAACAATAACAATACTGTACTATCTACCCAGTGAGGCGAGAGAGACTCTCCTTCAGAAGGCAGACAATTACAGTATAATTATTATTACAAACGCACTGTACCGTGTCCTAGCTTACGACACTGTTTAATTATCTTTGTTTTCCACGCGTAAAGATCGTGGTGATGCAACATCACGCCCTTATCACTATCTCCTGATAGGGGAGGATATTTCAGCTACCTTGTCCAACTAGAGCTCTTAACAGTTTACGCCGTGACAAAATGTAAGCTCTGCGGCCCAGCAGCACACTAAAACCCCGAAGATGGGGTCCCAGATTTCAACCCACAATCGGACGCGTTAAACGTTAATCTGTGGGATTTCGTCCCCTACTGGTTGACTCCCTGTCAGTATACATACATGTACGATAATGTGAGCCGTGGACACATGAGTTATGGTACTCCAGGATAGGTCTCAGTGTGGCAGTGCATAACATTGTTAGATGTTTGTCTTGGGACCCGTTCTTGATAAGGCCAAGTGGTTAACATTGGATCTAAAGAAGCCTACCCACCAACCTGCACATCGATCTATCAATAAAAATTGGCGTGTACAGCACAAGATCGCAACAACAACAAAAAACAACAACCAAACAAACTAAAAAAAAATTTAAAAAACGCGACGTTGCTGGTTTGACCTTTTGACTAGGACTAGGACATTACGGCATAGTCATAGCAAAAATAAAATGGAATAGATCGATAAATCTGTCAAAATACGAATACCAACTTTAGTCTCGACATTGTATCGATGATATACACCCCCCTCCCCTTTCTCACACACACACCCTCCCTCCATTATATTATAACCGTGGTATGTTTTCCCTCTGTTCTATTGCCTTCTCTCATTCTCTCAGGACACGATACGTGATCCTTCGCAAGTTATCAAATACGTGTAATGGAGTAAATGTCGCAAAACGTATGTGTGTGTGTGTGTGTGTGTGAATGAGAGAGAGAGAGAGTATATATATATATGCGTGTACAACAAGAGAGAAAGTGAGAGATGGGACTAGTCAATAAAGCTTTTCATTTTTTTTGCCGATGACAAACAAGGATACCTTTTATGCCAGTCTATATTAAAGAACAAGAACAGTAACGTCAGCGAAACAAAAAAGAAACAATTTCGTCTAAAAATGTGATCTTATCTTGTCGAACACGCTTACTGACCACGCCAACATTTAGTAGGGCAAAACGAGTCTGTCTATGTCTCTGTGTGTGTGTGTGTGTCTCTCTCTCTCTATCTATCTATCTATCTATCTATCTATCTATCTATTTATCTATCTATCGATCTATCTAGCCCTCTCTCTCTCTCTCTCTCTCTCTCTCTCTCTCTCTCTCACTCACTCGCTCGGTTGACACATTAATGTAAGGTGTAGTTCATTGATTGTATATGTTCTAGATGTGACCAAAGGGGCAAAGGGTGGGTAAACATTATGACTCTCCCCGGCATGACAAGATTTGGACTGATCGTTCTATTATTTTTTTTAATATTGATTTCAGGAAGACAGAAGACCTCATGACGTATTAGTTGCAATGATCTATATAGCTTGGCCTCGGCGAGCCAAACAGGCAAAATCACAAACATGATTCTCGAACACGATTTCGGTTTAAATTTAGAATTGTCCTGAATGTCACACTCATAGCTCGGTGGAAATAGCAGGAGATTTCTCGGCAAAGGGAGGGAGAGAGAGAGAGAGAGAGAGAGAGAGAGAGAGAGAGAAGGAGGGGGGGGGGCATGTCATGATGTTCTGTCGTGTTTCGATTAGTCAATATATGATTGTATTAATTTATGCAGCAACGGTCATGCCAAGGAGACAGAGTATAGATTTGTAGATACGCCGAGAAAGTACATATAGACCATGTAGTAACGCTTTAGCGTGAGTGAAGTTCGATTCGAATTAATGTACGATACAAATAGAAAGCAATGATCGCGGTTGTGATTGATTCACGACAACAAAATAATCAGTTTGACTTAGGAATCGTGACTTCGTGATTATCAAGGGTGGCGGGTCAATACAGTCAACCGACAATCTCCATTTCGGGATCCATACAGAGTTGCGCCTGGAAAATGGCAATATGACAAACTGAATTTGTAGCAGCAAAATTGTACAGTAAATGTGATAATTACAAATAAGTGCAGCCTATAACAGATCGCATGTGTTCTAAAAAAAACGAAAAATACAATTACGTGAGACAAGACATTGTAATAATGAGCCGAACCGCGGCCTGACATTTTGTTGCACTGGTTCTACGTGACATACATTGTACATGTGATACTACTGAAGGTTAGCATAGCGGGGCGTGGTTACGGGCCAGGAACAACTGGTCCCATTTAATCACTAAACCTCTTAGCGAGCGCAGCAGGGGGGTCCCCAGGAGGGACAAATAGATCGATTTCTATCGATGTGGGTCTGCAACTCATGAAGAAGTCGGAACCAAATGTGATATTCAGATTCTAGTTTCAGGGGGTCCAAGGTTCGAACCTCAAATGAAGATAATTTGTTCACTTCTGGTTGGGTCGCTGGCATTTCATTGTATAATGTGATATTCTGTGACAAAAAGATTTGTATATACCCTTACCCGAGTTCTTGTTGAGTTAGTTCAACGGCAAAAATCAGCACTATATAGGCTCTATTGTGGATGGGCCCCAAGACTGACTTCTGACAATTTTTCCAGACTATTTTCTCGGGGGGTGAGGGGGATACCACGACTCCTGTCTCAGCCGATCGCATTATATTGACACCGACACAAACACGAAACAAATGTTGGACCGATCGTAGATTTCATGCCAGGGAGCTCCCGTTTGAGAGAAAAAGTTACCATTTTCGATGAAGAGAGTGTCTGGAATGATCACTAAGAAGACCTGGGTTTGAGTTGGAAGTTGATGACAGAGGCTTATAGGCTGATTAAAACAAGATTTCAGGTGGCACTTTAAAATGGGCATTATTTAGGATTAAACAGTATGGTGTGAAATTTACGTGTGACCATCAAATAGGCATTAAAGCATTTAAATTAAGATAAGATGTTTTTGGCGTTGTTTTTTCCCGTATGAAACCCAAAACATTTAAATTCAGATAAGATGGGTTTTTATTTTTATTTCAGATAAAATCCAAAATTGCTCCACAGCTGACAGGCTCTCACAATGTCTGAGTTGGTGCAGTTTCCACAGGGGACGTGCGGAGTCCTTATGGAAATGATCACATCAGGGAGTAGCTTTTAGCTCTAAGAATTATATTTTTTTTGTAAGTGCATTGAAGGGGATGTCAAATTTACCTTTATCTTTACCTTAATACCGAGAAAGTTCCATACCTTAATGTACTTCGGATTTTTTCATAAATAAAATTGTCTCGAAGCAATTTCAATAGTAGTCTGCACAGCAACGGCATATCGAAATAGTATTATTGTACGAATGAACACTTTTCTTTTAAACTTGATGCAAGCCTCTTGTTCAACAGTTTTCTAACACTGGCAAAGGTTGATCAATATTCCTCGAGTTAACAAATCAAGCTACACATAAAAAATGTATGTCCATTCATGGTGGTGGACGAGTGGGAAAAAGCGGAAAGGGGGGGGGGGTCATATAGTCGAAACAAGAAATCTACAAAAGTGGAATTTGGACTCGATGTTAACAACTAGTGTGTTTCCTATAATTGTTTAATGCTTTACCTGGACTCTTGTTAATAATTATGTCAAAGATTTGCTTAACTAATACATCAACTTCTTTTGGTGCCGACAATTTTGATGGGGGCTTTCTATGTCAAGTAAATCAAACATTTCAAATTTAAGATCACGTTTCTTGTAACTCATGCTTTGAACTCATGATCATGTATGCCCAGTCTGTACTTTCCAAGAAAATAACGCCGAAATAATAATTTTCATGTTGCTAGTATGTGTATTTCAAAAACAAAAAGAAAAAAACACACACACACACATTTACCATTCATTCAAAGGAAACAGGATAAAGAGAATGTTAATTTGGAGCTCTAATTAACAGAAAAGGAATATATAGATAATAAAAAATACTATTCTACCGCACTTCCTCTTTTCTTGGTGCTCTCCATACAGAAAACCTCTATAACCCCCCCCCCCCCCTACGTTTTCTCTTTATCCACTGACGTGTTTCCCCCACACAACAAACCCTCCCAACCACCCCCCCCCCCCCCTCTCTCGTTTTAATCGTTACCAGCGTGAATGGTTTCTAGCCTCCTGTTCTCCAGTTTCCGACATTTATGTAACTGTTCATTTTTCTTTCTTCATTTTTCAGTTTTCCTTCTGTTTCTCGGCTATCATGTTTCCTCCCGTCTCCCCCAATGTTCTCGGGTGTAAACTGTAAGCTCCTCACGGTGTTGGCGCGGCCCAGTTCGGGCGAGCCTGGGCTGACACCACGCCGGCTGGGGAATATCATATATATAAAGCTCTACAACGGAAGTCATGATGAGTACATGTACTATACTAGTGATTCCTGTCTGGGTTGGTATGTATAAAACTTAAACACCGGAATAAAAAGAGTACTTCAAAATACATTTCCCGCTGTAATTAAAAAAAAAAGAACCTTAAGTCGGGTGTAAGCTGACGGAACGGTTGTTCTTGCTACATGGACCATAGATCTGGAACGAAATCCTGTTCCCGCGAGGGTCAGATCTGTAAAACGTTAAACTAGAGGCGCTGGTTTTATGGACACAGCTGGTCATTAATTTGGTGCGTTGGGCATCCCAAAAAATCACATCGCAAAGAAGGCGGGGATCAGGGGGAACATAGCAGTCTAGCACCTCGTGGTCTCAGCCCCAGAAACAAGGCTACCCTCAGCGTCACGGGCGTTAATAGTGACCCCATCTCATCATTTCTCTTGCCTTTTTCACGGCTGGGTATTTTTCTTTTTCTGTTTGTGCTAGCCACCACGCATAGGGGAGTTAAGAGCGAACAACTTGCCCTATTAAAACAACTATAAAGAGAACATGTACAACAATGACAGCAACAAAAACAGAAGTAACAACAAAGGCATTTTTTAAAGTGTAATAATGAATTTTACGTTGCTATTCTTACATTTAGATTTTGTTTTAATTTATTAGACGTAAATCCATCTAACTCGAGGTTTATAATAGATTTTATCATTTAAATTCATTGACTGAAAAAAGCCGATCGAGAAAACTTTGGGTTTGGAAAATGAAAAAAAATGACGTTCGTAAAGTTTTGTACGCGAAACAATACATTTTTTAAATAATATTTTATAAACAGTTTGCGGGGATTTTCTAGAGAACATGTACAACAACGACAGCAACAACAGAAGTAACAACAAAGACAATAACAAAGACATTTTTTAACGTGTAATGATGAATTTTACGTTGTTGTTCTTATATTTAGAGGTTGTTTTTATTTATTAGACGTAAATCCACCTAAATCAAGGGTTATATAGATTGGACAAAGCTGTGAGCAATAATTTTATTACTCTGATGATTCCTTAGTGTGCTAATACTTTTTTTTACGAATTGGTACGAACAAATAGAAACAAATTCTATGAGAGCGTTTTTATATGAAAACTGTTATTTTTTTGTGCTTTCGCTGTTTTTGTTTAGTACTGTCTTTTTTTTTCTTATCTTTAGTTTGGACTTTATCTTACAAATCATGGTCCCTGAATGGTGAAATTGATCCATGCTGTGTTACATGCATTTTTCGGACATTGGGTTTGAGTTTGTGTACGCTAAATTCAACATTTTGAGTTAACCAAGCAATTTAACGGCGCTGTGTGATGTATACATCAAATTTTTCTTCCATTAACAAATCAAATCTATTTTATCATTTAAATTAATTGACTGAAAAAAGCTGATCGAGAAAACTTTGGGTTAGGAAAATGAAAAAAATGACGGTCGTAGGTAAGCTTTAGTACAATACATTTTTTAAATAATATTTGTTTTAACTGTTTGTGGGGATTTTCCTTTTTTTTTTGTAGAATGCACACCTTTAACGCCTAGTTCAGAGCAAAAAAAAAAAGCAAACAAACAAAAAAACATAAGTCACACCGTGCGTGTCAAATGAATTAGAGCAGTCGTTTAGGTGGAGGCCCTCTTACAAAATCGCGGATAATTTTTTTTAAATATAGATACCATCCGAGCCGGGGACTTAAATACGCATATTTATTGTTTCATATTTAAAAAAAAAAACGAAAAAAATATTAAAGATATCTACAATCGGGGTGCTGTGTTTATCAAGGTCGAAAGTGTGTTTACTTTAATTAAGAAGGACACTCTATTTTACGCAATTCTGTAACCAACCATTACACAAATCGCTTTAGGCAACCCTTCAGCAATTAAAATACGCATTTTAACAATATCTGTATGCTTGTTCCTTTCTCCGCAATATTAAACTGAACATTGCTCTTTCTTTGTTTTATATAATAGGGACATTGTTAATTTATAATGATTTAGGGCGGTGAAACAGAGAGCCGAGATATTTATAGAATCAAGTGTGTTGGCAATGAGAAAAACTTGTCTGCATGCAACTTGACAAGGGCCGACGATGAGCACGTCTGTTCCAAGAAACGAGCAGTTGCTGGCATAGTCTGCTCCAAACGTGAGTAACCTACCAATCATCGCCAATAATAACTCAGCTCGTACTTTCAAAACAACAATCTCAATATTCTTCTTCTTCTCCTTCTCCTTCTTCTCCTAACGACAGCCATTTACGAAATAAAGACATGTGCTAATCGGCAATAAAAATGAATCTGCATGTACAGTGATGTCGTTATTTCTGTTTTCGCGATTTAATTATAAATACGTGCACTGTGTGTTAACACCAGACAAAAATAGTATTTTTGGTACGGTGGTTTTGAGTATTTTGATAAAAGAGAATACCTTCCCAACGTATTCTCAATGTTAACCGCTAAAATCTAGGCACGGAATAGATCGATTTCAAGCCACATGGCCAGAAATTCAAGCTGTCTAGATCTAGATTCTAGTAATATCTGATGCTTTTGTTTTGTTGTTTTTACATGCACTTTGTTTCATGTTTAAACATTTCTCAGAAGATTAATTGACACTTCCACTGTGGTTTCATAAAGTAAACTATGGTGCTGGAAAAAATGCACGAAACATGCGGGGAGATGGAATGATAAATGATAATAATGTCTTGATGTTTGGTTCTTTTTGTGTAAAAAGAATTGCGAAAAGTTTTAGACTTGAGTTCTACGTATCCCAGAAATGTTCACCTTGTTAAACCTCTCTCTCTCTCTCTCTCTCTCTCTCTCTCTCTCTCTCTCTCTCTCTCTCTCTCACACACACACAACGCACATCAACACACTGACAAAGCTGACAAGCAAATTATAACAAAAACAGGAGCATGTCTAAGCAAATGATAAATGTTACATTTTTTTAAAAAGGCAGAGGAAAAGTGGAGGCACTTGTATATACTATGTTTTTGCATAAAACAGCACGTTTCAAAAAACGCTGAATGATGGGCATGGTCACCATTGTTAAATACCTGACAACGCTATTTGTTTCATTCCCCATTTTTTAATGGACTTGTACTTTTCCGAAGCACGCAGAATTCTCTTTAAAGTTTCCCCCCACCTCCACCCTCCTTAAACAGTGATTTCTATTGTTTCTCTTTCTTTCTTTTTTCTCATTTGAACGCCCGAGTGCGTAAACAGTTCTGGCGACCAGGCTAGTTTAAAGGGATAAAAGCACATGGTGACAGAAGTGAGAGACACGGAGAGAGACAGGAATGAGAGAGAGAGAGAGAGAGAGAGGTAAAGGAGAGAGAGAGAGAGAGAGAGAGAGGGAGAGATGAGAGAGCGATAATGGTGATAAATAGAAAGCTAGAGAGAGAGATAGAGGATACCATCCAATTGTTATATCAAATGCCTCGAGATATGGAATGCATCTTGTAAAGTGAAATGATTTCTAAAATCTGTTGCTGAGTGAAACATGTTGCGGGGGTTGCTGTCCAACTCACTGACTCCCTTGTACATGTCTTAAAACAATCACTCTATACAATCAAACTAGAAAACGCCTCATGTCGCAATCTGTTAAGTGCAATGATATTTTTAATGGCTTATGAGAAGAACATTTATGTTGCTGGTTTCAGTTTGGACCTCACTGGTTCTGTGAATGTACGTGTGCCATACGGGCGTTGTTCCAGAATGTGGATAACGTGAAGAGAGAGAGAGAGAGAGAGAGAGAGAGAGAGAGAAGAGAGAGAGAGAGAGAGAGAGAGAGAGAGAGAGAGAGAGAGAGAGAGAGAGAGAGAGAGAGAGAGAGAGAGAGAGAATTAACACAAGTTTTGTTACTGACTAATATTCGCATATACAAGAGAAAACATCCCAAGACATTGTCTTGCGTGTATTGGTGTATTGTTTTCTTAAAAATTTACATAGAGAAAAGATAATGTCTGGAATTTATGTTGGTGCACTGCGCACGCATAGAGTAGAGAAAAGACGAAAATCCATGTGTTACATGCATGGGTGTATTTCACACATTTATTATACATCTAAAAAAAAAAGACAATGTATAGAATTTAGGGCATGTATAGAGTAGAGAAGAGACGAGAATCTATGTGTTTTGTGCATGGGTGTGTTTCACTCATTTATTATACATACATGCAGAGAAAAGAATGATAACGTTTAGAATTTTTGGTGGGGTTGGCATGTCCTTCTATAACAACGCTCAAAAAGGCCATGAGTTAAGGCACCGTGCTTGCAAAGAGAAGAGAAGACAATCATGGTGCATCATGAACTGGTGATATACTTAGAAACGAGATAATGTATATATAATTTCTGTAATAGAACATAACTGTACTAGTATAGAAAAGAGCTTAATGAATATAACTGTGCTACATTTATTGACATATGTTTGTATATGAATACAAGTACACAGAAAAGAGTTAGGGTATACAATCCATGTGGTACACTGTACACGTATAGTCAACGAAGGGTGAGTGTGACAGGTGGGCCCTCAGTAAAAATCAATGCCAGTCACACGCGAATGTATTCAGTGATGTTATAATTTTTTTTATAGTGGTGGTGGTGGTGGTGGTGATGATGATGATGATGATGATGATGATGATGATGATGATGATGATGATGATGATGATGATGATTATTTTTTGGTGGGGTTGGACATGTCCTTCTATAACAAAGTTCGAGAAGGACATGGGTTGGGGCACCGTTCTTGCAAAGAGAAGAGAATTATGGTACATGTACTTGTGATATACCGTAGTAGAAAAGAGATAATCTATACATAATTTCTGTAATAGTACATCACTGTACTGGTATAGAAAAAAAGATTAATGTACATGTATAACCGTGATACGTGTATTGATATATGTTTCTATACGAATACAAGTACATGTACACAGAGAAGAGATAGTGTATACAATCCATGTGGTACACTGTACACGTAGAGAAGTGAGTCAATGAAGGGTGAGTGTGACAGGTGGGCCCTCAGTAAAAATCAATGCCAGTCACACGCGAATGTATTCAGTGATGTTATAATTTTTTGATAGTGGTGATGATGAAAATGGTGATGATGAGGATGAGGATGATGATGATGATGATGATGATGATGATGATGATGATGATGATGATGGTGGTGGTGGTGTTGGTGGCGAATTTCTAATGTGTATGAAATTTATAGAGTTACACAATTAGACGACGATTGTGTTTCAATATATTTCATTTAAATTTAAAAAAATACAGACCATACGGCTTAGAAGCATGCTGTTTTTTGTGGCCTTTATAGTTGGATATAACCATTCTTTGTCATAAGCGGAGAAGATATTTTGGTACACATAGTTTCATTAATTGTAGATCCAAAGTACCGGTACAATCAGAAAACCTTAAAAGCTTATTACGAATTGAAGTTTGTTTTTAAAGACAATTTAGAAGATCTATAGGCATTATTCTCATTATGCACCGGTAAGATCCCACGTGTTAATTCGAGAACAAACAAAAATTCTGACGTTATTTACTCATGGCTCGAAAGACTCAATACCTGTTAATGTATTGCGTGTACAATGTGTTACAATGAGTTACACTTACAATCATTGTGCCTGCACTATTGTGGGAAATTGGTTATTCATTCTGAACAAGCCTAAAAAGGCCACAAGAGAAACGGAGGGAGAGAGGAAAGATGTGAAAGGGAAAGAGAGAGGAGAGAGACAGGGAGAGACAGACAGACATACAGAGAGAATACAAACACAGACAGAGATACAGACAGGGGTTCTCTTAGATTTAAAAAAAAACAACTAATTTATGCAGAGATATCTAAGAATTCAAGAACTCAATGAAACAACAAACGCAGTTTCAGAATCAGCCCATACAAGGGCTAGTGAAAATTTCTTTTAATACTCGTAACGTTAATAATGATGCATGGCTATTCTTCTATATTATACGCTAAAGCTTACAAACTAAGTTTAATTTTCTAATAGTTTAAAATCGCAATGAAGACTCGAAACCACATTCACTACGTTAAATCACGAGCTGAGAGCACACACACAAAATACATGTAAATAAAACCGAAGCATTTTTACCTTTTACACCATTACGCCTGCAAACAAAGAAATAGGTTGGTAAATTTACTCCACGGTGTCATACAATCGTGAATTGTCCATCACAGGAAAAGAAACACCAGTACAGTATACCACCGCTACATCTACTTTCATTACGGTGTGTTGAGCAAGTGTGTAAATTTACCCACACACTACACACTGTACACAGACGAAACAAAAGCTGCCACACGTCACCACGAGCTAGCAACACACACATAAGACAAAAGAGCGAATGTGGTGGGTGGTGGGAGGGGGTGAAAGAGATCCAATAAATTGATTTAATTTTTCATGTATTTATTCAGAAACAAAAGAGCCCAAGACCTCACTCAAGATAAAAAGAAAATCAAACAAAAGCTTGTGTTTGTGTGTGTGTGTATTTGGGGGATGGGGGTTATGCACTATGAGAGAGACGTAGGCCAGTAAAAGGTGGCTAGGCATGCTCTCCAGAATACATGTAGTAGGGCCCCGGTGTTCTTCAAGTTTATTGTAAACTGCCATCTATAAAAATGTTTTATCTTTTTTTTTTTTTAATCAAAAAGAATTATTGCCGGGTAGTAAAACCTGAGAACGTTAACTTAATCTATACTTATACAGCCTGTGGTGAAACCCATGCTATCTGTAGCTGGTATCCTGGGGTTAAACCCTTTGGCGTAAACGTTGGACCTACTCTTGCGAAACGGTAATAAAGCCTCGCGGGTCCATTATACTACGGGAGGGTAGAGTAGTTTACACTGGAACTACCACTTTGATACATGTACAAGGTGGGTGGGGGGCTTGAAAAGCCGGTACGGGCTGTACACACACAGTGAGGAGTGAGAGAAAAAAAAAAGAGGGGGGGTGGAGAGAGAGAGTGAGAGAGAGAGAGAGAGAGAGAGAGAGAGAGAGAGAGAGATATTTCCGAGTCACAGAGAGAGGGGCGGGAATGGAGATAGAGCTAGAGATGTTGGGGAGGAAGGTAGCGGGTATGGATGGGTGGGGGTATAACGCCAACCAACCACCCCGTTCCCTGAACGAGGGCTTTCAATAAGATAAAAAGAAAGAAAAAAGCCTGCTACACGCACGACTGCCCCCTTATCTAGCGGCCATGTCGCCTAGCCTTGCGGTCGCGCTGGGGACACAACCACAGACTTGCTACACAGTACACACTACACCCAACACACCGGAGCCTTTAGCCGTGTGGTTTGAGGTAGATCTACTGTGCTATACATGCTTCGTCTCAACGCTGAACAGGATGTCCTGTCATGCAAGCCTCAAGTAATAGAATCTACATACACACTGTAGTAAATACGTCGCAGTGAGCTCTGCAATATCCTTCAATACACGAGTTAAGGTACATACTTTTATTTCACATCCTGTTACCTTAGACGTCAAAACAAAACAAACATTGAATCTCTAACACCAAAGTGGTATAAGAGCGTCGGCTTCCTTTGAAGGAGGTCCATGGTTCGAGCCCCTCTCAACTCGCCTATTTCCCCTCCTGGTTGGGGCGATATCAGTATAATGTGATCCAAAAGTCTCGGATGTTCCGCTCTAAAGTCATCTCGTTGTATTTACAGGTTACATAATGAGGATGCTTTGCTTTCTTGTACCAAAGATCTTTATGGCCACATGGACTAAAAAAAAAAGATGTATGTACGTTGAGCTCTACAGGCACACAAGTTTATTTCACATAATGTGACCAAAGACGTAAACACAGAAGAAAATGTGAGCCTCTAGCAAAATAAATCCATGTATGACCAAAACGGTTTCTGCATGTACACGCATTGATGTGTATATATCTACAAACATATCCTTATACACCAATCCTGATACCGTATATTAGAGAGTATGGAATCAAATAATAATACACGTACATACATCCTGTTGTAAAACTAACTAAAGGGATCTGTGAAATTATCGTGCTTCATTAAACTCCAAAATAACTTCCTTGGGTTAAAATTGGCAGCATCAAAGTTACGATAACATTGAAAATAGTAGACAAAAAGCCGTGCCTGATGTTGACTTTCAAAAATTGAGCCTTAATTTCAATCCCGGATATGCATACACTAGTTAACATATTCCATAAATTAACTTGAACTAATCAGTATTTAAATAATAATATTCTTTACATACAACAACTATAGAAATAATAAAGGGGAAAAATGATTGCGCATCGAGTACTAAAAATTAAAGAGAATCGAAAAACCATTTGTTTATGGTAATTATTTAAAACAAATATATGTAGTGGAGACGCCCATTAAACAATAATAATTTGAACGGATACAGATTTAAAAAGTAAAAAAAAACATGAACAAAAAGGTTTATAAATGGTGTACGTAAACATGTTCGCTGACAATATTTTTTTGCATTACGGTAAACATCTGTAGTGCATTTGGTAAAGAATGTCGTTTTCATCTGTTTATCTTCACACATTGAAATTTTGCCGACTTAAACACAGCTACACAACACGAAAACATCAGTTTGTTTGTGTTGGGACAGAAAGGACGATTTAAATAGTTAAAATTATGGAAAAGATAGTGAAACTTTCGGATGTTAATAAAATCAAGTTACATGTATCTCATATCTCTCCCACAATATTTCATTAAACCAGAAAAGTTACATGTACTAATCAAAGATAATAAAATTAGGGAGCATATTAAAACACGATATAAAAGTTATCCAAAAAATATACACCTTCAAGACATAACAATCGCTCCCTTTTTATGACAAGCTTAGAACCCGTTCACGGTTGATAGTTTCCCCAATCCATACGTAAAACCTCGATGCGCATGAGAAAAATACCTATCATATTCCTGTTCCATCAAATTACAATATAGTTCCGGAAACTTGCCGTCATATTGCACAGCCCCAGCACTTTTCCGGCATGCAAATGGATGCTTTTTGTACACTTCCGAAGAGCTGTTTGTGCTTCTGCGAACTCCATATCCTGTGGTCCTAACTTTCATTAAATATTTATGCTTCCGGAAACTCGCCGCAAGCTTAAAAGTCCCAGTATAAGTAATTAAATCTACAATTAAGAGAAAAAAAAACACATAGATGGTCTTTATAATTCCCCATCCACTCCGAACAAACGTTTACGGATACATACACAAGTTTGTATTTGGCGCATGTCTATAAGCAAAAAATTTACGGAAATCATAGATGTCTTATTAGCTATTTAGACATCTGTGACCGAAATTTAGATCAGTGTGCCAACAGTCTGGAGGCGGAACCACTGCCGAGTCTCCTCATTAGCAGAGATAATGAGAGCTCGGGGAAAGGGCGGTCTAGCTGCCATGACAACGTTGGTAATTCAACTAGATATCTACATCAGGGTCAGTGTGGGCTTCCGTGAATGGAGGTCATTATCGTCCATGTTTCCACGTTATTGGGAATGGGTAAGATACCCTTGGGTGCGCATTAACAAAATGTGCGATTAATAATATCACTTTTTATTAGGAAAAGGCGCTGTTATTTTATCGTATGTTTAAATGGGTAACATATTGAAACATGGTGCTTTGAGAATCGTAACAGCAATGGAAATACTAATGATATCTGTAATAATGATAATAATAATAATAATAATAATAATAATAATAATAATAATAATAATAATAATAATAATAATAATAATATTAATAACAACAACAACAACAACAACAACCAACAACAACAACACTAACAAAAACGATCAATTGCGACACACTGCGCTATATAGGTCGTAAGAGTAACACTGAACATCATCTTTTTAATATATTATGATAAAACATGCGGCAGGGTGTTGTTCTGATATATTTAAATAATGCTATGACTTTGTCTGATACGCTTTCCTGTTCGGTCTACAATATATATCTTCTTCATAATGACTAGATCCAAACTGCACGTACATGTATTTGATATACTTGCAGTAATAAAGCATGGAAGAATTACATATCTTACGCACGTCTGTAATTTCAGCGCATTGTGTTAATTACAAAATAATTATCATAATCAGATTTTAAACACCTGTGTATTCTTTGTTCTGTTTCTGTCTGCACTTTTTATCTGTTTGTTATTTTTATAATAATAAATTGAGCTGGTGCCGTTTTAGGACTTTTTTTTCTAATAGATGTACCTTTTTCTAGCTTATTAAGGATTCGTGGAAAATTTCTTGTTACAGCAATTTCATGTAGAATAATAACTCAGCCTTGATGTAAAGTAGAGTATACAGTACAAACAAACCATATCAAATGAATCTCTGAAGCGAGAAGATACATTCTCCTACCCAGACGGGGTTAATAGGGCTTTACTTTCGGGGGGAAAAGTCTGGCTCTGTGGTACCGTGCCAACACAAACACATTATACATGTACACTGTACTGTGGATACCTAAAACACACAACTTGGCGCCAAAATCTTTTTTTACTAATCATGCGCATGCGCTGCAAAGGTGATTCAAATCTTTGAAAATTTCCGATGATTCTTGCGATTTACGAGTCAGTTCTGCACAACAACATAATTATGTTCAGCCAGAATCGGTACGACTCACTTTTTTTTCGGGTGATCATACGGGATCCACCATTTCATTTGGCTTCAGATTTTTTGTTAGCAACTAAAAAATCAGATTATATAGGCCTACATTACGTACGTAGATCTGCTGGCGATTGTTGTCATTATTCCGCGATATTAATTCGACTTACATGATTTTTAAAACATTTATCTACGTTTACAACAAAATAGCAATTATAGACAAATTTACAAATACGGTGATATTGGTGGATTCATGTTTGGATTTTCCCAGACTGGGGCTGAAGGTTATGCAGATCTATAATCATGAAAAAAGTCAAAGCAGTTGGCTTTTCAAACAAAATATATAACGATGTCGAAACATTTCGTTTTCGTTTAGTTTTTTTAGTTTTTGTTGGCCTTTTTGTGTGTTTGCGAGTTGTTAAATTGAACACAGAAAATTCAAAACAAAACACCATGGATGTTGGTGTGGGGAGAATAAAATCCTCTAAGACCAACTACATGCTAGTTTAGCATGGAACTAGAGGACTTAAGAAGCGCGTAAATTTTCAGTTAACTCCACAAGGAATAAACTGAACGAGCAGTGACCCAATCAACTCAGAATAGGACTTGATCGTTTTCAAGATTCACAAACATGCATCATAATTTAATTCTATCAAACATTCATTTTTCATACTGGCAATGTATTCGGGAATAAGTTTATTTAATACATGTATGTAAAAGACACGCAGAATGTAAAGCATATAAACTTCTTCAACTGTTAGAAATAAAAACAAAGAACCTCGCAAGGAGCAAAGAAGTCAAATTCATATTGTATTTGTACAGCTGTTTTTTTTTAAGGGTTTGAAATTGAATAGGCTCATTGTATGGCGTCAATTCGTTTTAAGCCCTCGAAGTATTTCAAGTATGCCGCAGATTAAAAACAGACATATCCTTTGTCATGGGTGTCTTTGCGCATGTGCAAGGAGCACCTTCAATTTCCGGTTTAAAAGCGTTCCAACCTCAAAGTGGTTAGGAAAAGTTGACCAGAAGTGTTCACGCCGGAGAGGAATCAGGGGGAAAACCGCGGATACCAGATAACCAGGCTTCAGATCTATATCCTCGAAAAAAAAAAAACAACAATTACAGTGATGTAGGTTTTTTATTGGAAAAAGAAGACCAGACCAAAATTGAGAATAACACGAAATGCGGAGAGTGGCACAGTTGTGTAACACGAACGTATATTCGTGAATTCTATTTCTCCAATTTTTTAATTCTTCTCTAGAGAATGTAGGCTTGGCGCCACGGCATAAACTGCACGAGTTCATTTCGCAAAGATAATGATTTTTAAATGCGTTAGCTTCTTCTGCAACGACCGCAAAATAATAGTAAGAAGATAAGAGGTAGAGGGAGGTTTAAGTCAGTAACGGTTTAGTAACCGGTACATTATTTCTACTCAATTTCAGTGACCCTTGAGCCTTATTGATCCTTGAACATAAACAAAAAAAACAACAACTAACAAACTAAGCAGTGTTTAAGCGTTGTGTTGTACGGTATCTACTATCTAGTCCATAATTTTAAGCCTTACACTATAGTAATAATGTATGTGTAAAACGTATGCTACACTCACCAGGCAGGGCGGGCGGCAGGCCGTAGCGACTGTACTGGGCGGCCAGGCTGGTCAGCGGGGTGGGCGTGGCTGTGCGGGTTGCGAACTCAGAGACTGAGGTGAGCCCTGCCCCGGCACTACCTCCGCCGCCAGCGGTGGACGAGCTACCCCCTGCGCCACCGGCCCCGCTGTTTCCGCCCGAGCCGTGTGTGTCCAGACCCGGGCCGAGCAGACGGGACCGGTCCAGGGGGGAGTACTCTCGCCCGTCCATGGGCGGACTGCAGGCGTCTAGGCGCGCTCGCAGCTGGGGGGTTAAGCAGCGCGCTGCGGCTGGTCCAGGTGATGATGTTGTCGATGATGATGATGATGATGTCGATTGTTGTTCACGTCGGTGGCGTTAGCTAGTAATACATCCACGTTCGAATTACTCATATCCAAACACAGAGGGGGAAATTATCATACTGATACTGTAGAGATCCAAACAATGAATATATAATTATTATGTTAAACACGTGTAGGATCCGGGTTTACCGTCACGGTAAATTTACTTGTATAAATCATCATGACACTTGAGTGGTGTTAATCCAAAGACAAGAAGGTTAAATGAATCCACTGTTTAAAACTCTGAACTACGAAACGAAATAACAAGAAAGCACAAATATTAATTAACTTTTCAATATACAAGCGACTGAAAAAAAATCACATGTCGTTTAAAAAATATATTGAAACGAATCAATGCTCTTCAGTAGGAAACATGCAATCATCTAAGCGGTTAAAAAACCCTAGACAAAAAGATACTTTGCGACCACATTAAGGAATACAATTATTCATTTCTTGACATAAAAAGAGCGGCACTTACACCAAAACTGGATAGATAGATATTCTGTATTGTTTGATCTAAACTTTAAATGACGGCTTTAACCACCCAAAGCTCTTATTAGCATATTAAAATGTACCTGTAATTTTGAACCTTTTTGAAGGCTGTAACAAAAACAGAAAAGCAGCTACAAGTTAATTGTTGGTAAGGTGGAGGTTTTTTTTTTTCATTTTGACAAACCTGTCGTGACTAAGAAATGTTTCCCTTTAAAAGGTAAAACCAGGACATAGTCTTATACACACGGTGCGAACGTAAATTGAAGTTACTTGTAGCAAGAAAGTAGTTTAATATAAACACATCGTGACCCGGGAAATAAGGTATTGCTATTTTATCAGTCTCATCTAGGCGCTCGGCGACGGCTAATTAAGGCCACTTGCTACAACAAAATACTCCCCTAGAGACACCGCCCACGGCAAAAATTATTGGCCATTATCATTTAGATCTAACAGCTTTTTATATTCACACACAGTCACCCTCTACCAATTTTTCCTTTGCAATATTGCTTTACTTTAAACTTTAAGAAATGAAATCTACGTTCTCAAAATATCTGCTTACCCTTTTAAGAATTATTATTATTATTATTATTATTATTATTATTATTATTATTATTATTATTATTATCATTAT
>RQTK01000581.1:0-12698 GCA_003991915.1 Elysia chlorotica | reverse complement strand
AGAAGAAGAAGAAGAAGAAGAAGAAGAAGAAGAAGAAGAAGAAGAAGAAGAAGAAGAAGAAGAAGAAGAAGAAGAAGAAGAAGAAGAAGACGAAGAAGACATGGAGACGGAGGAATAATAAAGTGATGAAATGATTCTTGTCCCCTCCATTGTACCGAACACAATCGGCATAAGGGACTTGTACAGAATAATTATACAAGTATTATAATATTCAGGTCTTACATGGGGTAGACACGCAAGAGCAGTCTGTCAACATCTATAAAGCCACGCCAAGTCCTTATACGTGCATGTTTTATGTCAACGCACATCTATGTATTGCAGTGAATTGCATACATGCATTACATTACAATGTATTCTACAAATCATTTTCGGATTATTCTGACGAGAGTACACTAGCGTACATAAATACGCATGTACAGTGGAATCTATTTAAATTAAAGTCAGATCAACTCTTGCTAACAGATCAACACCACAATGCCAGTCTCCACGTTTTTCTTCTTTGTTTAATTTTGAACTGGATAAAGTTAACTCTTGATGCCCCTATCAGGACTACACTCACTACACTGGACGTAAAGAGGTGCTTGTACACTACATGTAGTAGTAACTAGTAGCATTGCTACATAACGAATAACGACTGTTACAATTATATATAGTTTACTAATTCACATATGCATGTATAACTAATGCAAGACAAACTAGGTGGGTTTTTTGGGTACCAGATGAGAATCTTTTTTTTTAAAGATTACAATAACATAATATTGCTATAATTATCAAGTTTCAATATATGTTATGGCTTACCCAGTCTTTAAGGTTTACCATTTCCATCTTATCTTTTACTGTTTTAGCAAAAAAAAATTTTAATTATTAAAGGTGTGCAGGTCATTGCAAAAAGGTGATAGCGCAAGAGTATAATCAATTATCAATCCGCACAATAATTATGTGTGCGGTGTGATGAGAAAAAAGTTAACCAAACTTCTAGAACCTACTAGGTAGTAAATCTAGACACGAAGCCTGTAACTAACAGCCTATTTGGTGAGCACTACACTATCCATAGTAAGCACTAGCATACTCGTAAACAATATCACAATTTTACTTTTCTGCTCATACGATGTATCTTTTTTACATGGTAAAGCGCATTTGGCATATTTTTGGGAAAACACTATATACACGAAATTCTTCATACATAAATCAAATGTACATTCATTGTGTAAATTTAAGTTACATGTATTAGTTTTCAACATAGACCAGACTAATCACAAGCCTCTCTCTTTCAAGGTTATCGATACACAAGGGGCACGTTTAGACCCAGTATCTAGATACCTGCAAATTAAACAAAGACAACGTGAAATTTTAGCTCTCGTTGTGGTAATGTATGACACCTTTCCCGCAAACCAATAAGCTCATGGCTGTTACGTGTGTTAGGCGTAAACCCAAGGTAGGCATGTGATTTGCGGTAACATGTACTGCATCAAAGGGAAATAATTCAACCAAGACAGAAATTTGGAGCTATGATAGAATCATATCAGATTATCTCCCTTGAAAAAAAAAAAAAAGAGAGAGAGAGAGAGAGAGAGAGAGAGAGAGAGAGAGAGAGAGAGAAGAAAAAAGATGAACTTAGCAAGGGGAACAAGATTTAACAAACTTATTCCAAAATTAAATGCTTCAAAATTGAAAGTTTTTTTTTTTTATTCTGGAGTGTAAAGAGTAAAATTAGACAAGTCTGTGGTGTATTGTACAGCACTTGTTGATAATTACAGAGGTTGATTTTGTATCATGTATTAATTTTGCTATGGATGCCATGCAGAGGATTGCTTTTTTTTATTTTCTTATTTCCTTGACAATCAATTTAGTAATTTTAGATCCATAAATCTAAATTCGCCTGTAATATATATGTTGTCTCATGTAACTTAACTGAAGTAAATTAATTGTTTTTTACAATGTCTAGGTACAGTGGAAACTGCTCAAGATAAACTTAAAGTTAAACCTTTTCACATCACATGATTTTACGGCCTATTCCTTGTATGCGCTTTATTTTGGGTAATTTTCAAAAATTGACAAATTCACAGTTAGAAGCTTTGATTTTACTTTTTGAAAGGAAGAATGAGCTGATCAATACAAAGAGGTATGGACTATCAAAAGAGCATATGCACACAACATGCAGTGGTAACTTCAAAGTATATTGGAGTTTTATGAATGATACACTGTATTTAAAATGGGAATATGATTATGACTGTACTTTTACT
This sequence comes from Elysia chlorotica, assembly GCA_003991915.1. Taxonomy (NCBI): domain Eukaryota; kingdom Metazoa; phylum Mollusca; class Gastropoda; family Plakobranchidae; genus Elysia; species Elysia chlorotica. The sequence goes on along the minus strand of RQTK01000581.1, from coordinate 10,455 downwards.
TTTAATTTAATTATACTATAAATGTGATTTTTAAGATGCGATACATCCTTCTGCTTTTATTCCCCCATTCAATATGACCACACCCAATCCTGGGCTAAAAGAGGAATGCGATGACAAAAGAGAAAATATTTGGTTTGTTTTGTTTGAACATTTACATGGGAAAAACACAAAAAGCTGTATTATAGTATACTAATACTATTATATTAATTAATCAAAGGAACAAATGCCATGTGTTGTGAAACATTCTGAAGAATGAAAACGGTCTTTTATTAAACAAAGAAGATGACAAGAAAAAGTTTCAATGAGAATCTGATTCAGATGAGATGGACAGCTTTTGTACTTTTTAATTTGTGGTAACTAACAATCAGAACGTTTACAAACATTATTTTCTTTCTCTTAAACTACTCAAGTATGACAAACCCATCAAATTTTTTATTTAAATAATAGTCCTTTTAACTGATGAAAAAATAAAATATAAAGACATTGAAATTCTTTATATTTACAAACTAACAAAGCATGTAGTTGAATTTTTAATAGGACTTATTGAAAATTAAGCATTCTCCATATTAAAAAACTGAAGTTCATGCATACATGAAACTAACGAATAGAAAGACACATATTATATACTTTATTTAAACGGAAACAGTGTTCGGATCTAGAGACCATATTAATTTTTAGTACCTGAGGATGGCTTATGTCCCAGTGTGCATCTAGAGCAAAATCAAGTTGAGAAAACTCTAAAGTTTAGTCTCTTGTTGAGGAAAGAGTGGAAATACAAACTGTAGATGTGTTATTCCCTTGACGAACATAAAGCATAAAAAACTCAGAAAAAGAGTTTCACGTCACTCTTGCCACAAAAAGCAGTCGGAAATGTTTTGGTACTAATCTTGTGCTGCACCCTTCCATAATCCTTAGCTTTTTAGCTATGCAGAGCAGAGCTGGCTAGGTAGGACATTAATATCATAAACTCAGTACCTATCAAAATTATTAAAAACAAAAAAACAACAACTGTACTGCTAAATACAGAACAGGCCTAGGTGTGACAGGAGAATTATTTACTCAATATAAGTAAATTTGCATCCTTTACAGATGGGTGGACTAAGATTAGTTCATCTCAGACAGCCGCAAGACTCACACATATCATTTCAAACAGTAACATATATTCATGACATGATAGTTAATTTACAATGGAAAAAAAACAAACAATGAGTAATAAAAAAAGGACTTGTTGCTATCTCTTTTTGAAGCCATATTTCTTTCTCTCATAGAACAAGTCTGTTTTTGCACTTCCCAGGTTGACAATCTTTGGACAGCCATCTCTCTGTAACAAACAAAAAAAGGCCTGGATTAAACTTTGGGATAATGAAAACCTATTAAGACTAAGAAAAATATCCTTCTCAAGCTCTATACATATGTATATTTTTACATTGTATATGTACTGCCTTAGAAGTTAATTCTAATTGGAACACAACCAAGTGTTGATTTATATACAGCACAACATTGATGTATATGCCCCATTTACTTGACTGTGATAATAATTTTTGAAAAGCACAACTTAATATTCCACTATTTAATCTAATTTAAAAAGTTTTAATTGTCAAATGTACACAATTCACAATGAATATAAGAAATTAATTAAGGAATAGATTATAAACTTGCACATTAGAATGATATCATTGTTCATTAGAAAATTTATACAATCATAATGGAAAAAAAATTGTTTCATAAATAATGGTACTGTAGATTCATTTCAACAAGTTAACATATTAAAATTGATTGAAGTTTAACAAACAATCACCAATGGAAAAAAATGAACTCACATCCTTCTCCATTATCGTACACTCTTTGCAGTAGTACGCATCTGACACGCCAGGCCCCCCACAGATGACACACCTCCCCTGGTAGGACCCATAGTTACACTCGTCACAGATACGCACTAGCGTGCATGGACGTACATATGAGTCACAGATTACACATTTGCCGTCACCTGAAATAAGTGGAATAACAAACATTAACAAATTTATGTCAGTCAAAATAGATTTGAAAATGAAATAGTATTAGCGTTAAGTCCATTGTATTTCTGTATAGCAAACTAAATATTCCAGGTAGGCTCTATAAACCACAGGATATTAGAAGTGGTTTTGGCCCAACTTTAGATTCTGAAATAGTATGAAATGAGTCTACAGAAAGAAAAAAAAAGGTGTATTCCTGCAGATATTGTCTGGCCCTACAGTTTTTTTGCAGCCGTAATGGCAAAAGTGTGGCTGTAAAATCTGCCTGTTCCCGCAAAAAATGACAAAATTTGGGATTTTTGTTTTGTTTTGTATCTTTGTCTCTATTAAAAAATAAAGAACAATAATTTAACCCGTCTAAATTTCAACTTCACAACCGACAATAAATGCACAAAAGAGTATTTTCACACCCTCTCCCTCCTCCCCCTCTCTCTGTCTTGTCTCTCGTACTGCTAAGCTGTCTTATCTGGTAAAATCCTTTTTCTTTGGTTAGATCGGTAGGACTAGGACTCGCATTTTGTTCTCTCTGGGAAGTGGGGTGTCACACCATTGATTAAAATTGAAGGATTTCAGAATTTACCAAAACAAATATATATGTAATAAGCAATATTTCAATTTAATCACAAAATGAAAAATATGTAATCTAGTCAATTGTCAAAATTAATTTTTGAGTAAAAATACTTCGGTAAGTACATGTACCCACATTTATAAAAAAAAAGAAATGAGGTCCCTTGTATTCACTAAGTCACGTAACATATTTGTTCACATTGCCTTACACTGCACTTAGCAAATGTTGCCACATGGAGATAAATTTGTGGCAAATTTTGCCAATTTTTGCCGCAAAATTGGGGGGTTTCAAATTGCAAAAAATGCAGGGACAGTATTATCAGTGCCATTCATTACTGTTTGAACAGAAACGTAATACTTGTAAAACCTGTAAATGAAAACCCCATATCTATTTTGCTTATAAATTTTCACTTGCCTACAGATCTAATTTTAAGGAGGTGTGGGGCATGGTGGAATCTGAAATGTTCTAGATGGGAAATCCTTTGAAAAATTTGTGTTTAGGCCTTTGAAAGTTAAATACTGTTAGGAAAAAAATCTGAGAAGATCTGTCCATGAATGAAATTAAAATGTATCCAATCACCTTGAATTTAAAAATGAACAAATATGGAGTATGTGGATTGATTAAAAAATGTGTTCACTTCATATCATAATAAATATATAATATTGTCTTAATTAATTGAGTTATTTTTCAGTTTTGCAGACATTACCTGAATTCTCAACGATCAAAATCTTAACAAAAATTGAGCTATTATTTTTTCTCCTCAGCCGGTAAAAATATGTAAATGATCAAAAATAAAATCCTTAATATTATAGTCCCAACATAATAAAAACCGAAAAATTGGTACTCACACTTTTCACAAAGTCTTCCAATAGCTGAAAAAGAAAGAGAAAATATTCCTTTTATTGATCGGTTTTATTGTTTACAGACCCATTGAATTACACGTACACAAAAAAAAAAATAAAGAGAATGAACCCCAGAATATGGTGATTGAGAGAAAGAGATAGAGAGACTCAGAGAGTTAGAGAGATGAAAGATGCTGGGTAAAAAAGGTCAATACACTGATTAAGGAGTATAGTTATTTTAGGCAAACTGCTCCTCGATGAAAAATGGTAGATTACATCGGAGTGTTCAACTGTAATAACTTTGACTTGGATGTTTCAAAAAATTTTTAAAAGAAAAAAAGCACAACGAATACTAAAATGCCAATGTCAAAATTTAAAGCAGGAGCCTCCTATTTTGAAGTAATGAAAATGATGCAATAACTTTTCCAACTATCAAACTAGCATTTAGTGCACGTACAGACCAAGGTACTGTACCTACAGCTTGGATTTGAAGAAAAGGCTGAAAAAATATGTCAAAGTGTTAATACAACTAATCAGCTTTTACAAAATAGTGGGATGGGTTGTAACAGAGGCCTTGCAATAACGGGTCCCAATAGCGTAAACAAAAATGATGATTAAGGGAATCTGCACTTACAACCAATGAAACCAATTCAGCTATCAGAAAACCCATGTCTAAGGGGCTGACTAGGACTCGCATTTTGTTCTCTATGGGAAGTGGGGTGTCACACCATTGATAAAATATTTAAGGATTTTAGAGTTAACCAAAACATGTATGTAATTTACAATATTTCAATTTAATTGCCAAAAGGAAAAACAAGTCATCTAGTCAATTGTTAAATTTCACTTGCCTATAGGTCTAATATTAAGGAGATGTGGGGCATGGTGGAATCTGAAATGTTCTAGATGGGAAATCCTTTGAACAATTTGTGTTTAGACCTTGAAAGTTGAATGTCAGGAAAAAAAATCTGAGAAGATCTGTCCATGAATGAAATTAAAATGTATCCAATCACCTTGAATTTAAAAATGAACAAATATGGAGTATGTGGATTGATTAAAAAATGTGTTCACTTCATATCATAATAAATATATAATATTGTCTTAATTAATTGAGTTATTTTTCAGTTTTGCAGACATTACCTGAATTCTCAACGGATAAAAATCTTAACAAAAATTGAGCAATTATTTTTTCTCCTCAACAATAAAATCCTTAATATTATAGTCCAACATAATAAAAACCGAAAAATTGGTACTCACACTTTTCACAAAGTCTTCCAATAGCTGAAAGAGAAAGAGAAAATATTCCTTTTATTGATCGGTTTTATTGTTTACAGACCCATTGAATTACACGTATACAAAAAAAAAAAGAGAATGAACCCAAGAATATGTTGATTGAGAGAAAGGATCTATAGACTCAGAGAGTTAGAGAGATGAAAGATGCTGGGCAAAAAAGGTCAATACATTGATAGTGTTTTCAGGCAAACTGCTTTTCCTCGATGAAAAATGGTAGATTACATCGGAGTGTTCAACTGTAATAACTTTGACTTGGATGTTAAAAAAAAAAAAAAGCACAACGAATACAACGAATACTAAAGTTAAAATTTAAAGCAGGAGCCTCCTATTTTGAAGTAATGAAAATGATGCAATAACTTTTCCAACTATCAAACTAGCATTTAGTGCACGTACAGACCAAGGTACTGTACCTGCAGGTTGGATTGAAGAAAATTGCTTCAAAAAATATATCAGGGTGTGAATACAACTAATCAGCAATAAACAAAATAGTGGGATGGGTTTTAATAGAGGCTTTGCAGTAACGGATCTCTATAGTGTAAACAAAAACGATGATTAAGGGAACTGCACTTACAACCAATGAAACCAATTCAGCTATCAGAAAACCCATGTCTAAGGGTATTATATGGAAGCCTACCCCTAACAGTTGTGTGGGTACTCCTTACCTACTGCAGCCCCGTCTCTGTTTACATGGTGGCCATTTCCTATAAACTTAGAGGGCACGGTTATTGGATCGATATTGACAGAGGCGGGAACGCAGTGGTTTAAGGGGCACCGTTGTTTTGATCGGGAGCAACTCAAGGAGATAAACTCATAGAGCTTCAAGGTTCTAGATTAGATCTAGATCTATCTAGAATCTAGATCTAGATCTATCTAGAATCTAGATCTAGATCGTATCATACAAGTACAAGTACAAGTAAGTAAGTAGTCTAGTCTTAGATTAGATCTAATCTAGCTAGAATCTAGATCCAGATCGAGCTTCTAGAGCCCTGTGTACATTCTTCATACACATATATTTAGTGCTTTATGTTATAGATCTACATACATCGTTAAAAGCCAATTATTAGTTTCTAATAGATGAGACATACATAAATACATATTAACTCACCGACGCCGGGTTGTTTACGACAAAATATCAAGTCGGGATGATGTTTCGCCATGTTTGTTTAGCTGAACGTCAAAACGATAGTACAATGAAAGTGGTCAGATTTTTTGGGTCTCTCAATTGAAAAAACCCAAAAACTTTGTACGTTTACCTGACATTCCTTTTGTATTTGTATGATATTACGTTCAATTATCATTTAACGAGCCGAAAAAATATTTATCCAAATTTTGTTTCAATAATCACAGAGGGTATTTGTGGAGCATTGGCGTTTTAGTTTATATTCCGTTTATTTAAATAATCAGCGCACAATGCACGGCCAAAAACCCGACAGATTTACCATTGAAAAAAAAAAGGAAGTGGCTATTTGTCCAGCAGCCAGAGAAAAAACCAAAATGGTATCTCTCCTCAGCAGCCTGACAAAATTAATAACCAAAATGCTATGGCTCCGGTAGCCGGACAAATAATGAACTGCAGCTACATGTAATACATGTAGCATATTTTATCCAGGTGCCTAATTCATTATATATCGTTTCCTGGTGTCTGGGCTTAGCTAAGTTCAACTTAAAGCTGGGTTGTGCTTTCAAAAAAAAAAAAAAAAAAAAAAAAAAAAAAAAAAAAAAAAAAAAAAGAAAAAAGAAAAGAAAAACCAAATGGTTTTAACACAACACGCCAAGCTCGGTTATGGTGAACGCTGCATTGCGCATTTATTCCTACAGCCGGACAAATAGCCAATGCTATTCCTCAGCCAGCCGAACCGGCAGCTGCACAAGTAGCAAAAATACTATTCCTCCGGCAACCGTACAAACCGTTAACAGCCTTCTCACCCGGCTGTCGAAATGGAAGCGCACTGGCATTAAATTCCAGCTTGGCGTGTTGTGTAAAGTCTTTCCTGAGTAATACAGTGTGTTCTTTGTCGGTGCAGTTTTAAATATGGCTCTTTTAGTTGGCACCAAATTCTATTAATCTGATGATTTAAAGCGGACGGTTAAGCAATTTAAGCGATTTGGGGAAAAAAATTTGGAAACTTATACTGTACAGAGAGCAGAAATATCGAGGCAATAGGAAAAAGGAGACTGGAAAAGGTGTGCAGTAGCTACCTTAACTTTGCAGAACTATGTTATGATTATGTTAGAAATGGCAAATAGAAGTCTGTGGTGACCACGGGAGTAAGACAAAACCAGAGCACTATTCGCTCAGGATGTCAACTTGTGGGTACTTCTTAATATCGTAACCCTTCTAAATATGTCGAAACCCGTCGAAATCTGCCGGCACCCATCAAAACAGACGACATCCGTCGAAATCAGACGAAACTTGGCGAAATTTTACGACACCCGATGAAATCATAAAGCTTAGGCCTCAATATCACTTGCCTCGATATGGGCGGAAGTTTGGAGGGCTCGCTACTTCCTAAGGTTAAGCTTCGAGCATATGGGCGCAAAATGGTTGGCGAGAACGATTATACATCTGAAAAAGTAATCAAAGTCGACATTTTTATTTAACTACATAGGACCAAGAAAAGGGGGTGGTCAATGCGAGAATTTTATAGCACGTCACCGTGGCGTCTACATCACCAAGACTGTGATGTGTCTTATCAACACAAAGGAAAAAAAAAGGGTTTTGTCATGTGCGATGCACAGTAAATTTTTTTTTATCTGAGCTTTTGAGACACAATTTATATGCTGCATCTCCTCAACTAAGGAAAACTGATCTGAGAAACACCGTGTAAATTTTTTCTTAGGTAAGAGCGATAGCCTCGGATCAGAGCATCGCCTTCCAACACAACAGGTCCTGGTTCGAATACCACTACAGCGATCAATACATGACTGCTAAGTTTGAATCTACTACTCTTTTTAATAGCAATAATGAGCAGATCTAGATCTACATGTCTAGAGATTAGTCTCACTAATAAACGTTATGTGAACGAGATTTTCTCCGTACTGGTTTGGTCAGTGTCAGTACAATAGAACTGGCCAAGTCCCAGTACCTCGCTCTGGGACCACGTCGCCGTATAGAATTTTGCTTAACATATAGGGGACTTTAAACTTGGAGAGAGATTCTTCTTCTTCGGTAACAGATTGTTTTTGACCACCTTATTCCCACTTTTCAGATTCACACGGGCACGGTCTTTCCAACTCAGCACAACGATAAACCGCCAGTAAATGCAAGGGTTATAACACAGGATATAAAAACCTGAACTAAGAATGTCAGAGTTATCTTTCTTTAGATCTCCCACTTTTCAGTTTTACAAGCGCACAGTTTCATGTAAGGGTTGTAACCCAGGATATAAAAAAACCTGAACTAAGGATCTTTATGCGGGCTGCCTTTATTCTCATCCCCGGGATGCGGATAACGCAATTTCGTTATTCGCATCCCCCCTTATGTGTAACTGTAAAGCTGCAGTTATTCTCCTCGATTTTATTCTGAGCTCATATGGATTTGAACGGAAATAACACTTCACAGCCAAAGAGCGTAGATCTATGTCCATGTTTGGTTTGCAAAAAGGTAGGGAGAGAGAGAGAGAGAGAGAGAGAGAGAGAGAGAGAGAACAAATAAAAAAAGATAAGATAGGAGAAGTTTGATTATTCGATCTAGATCTGAGAAAGAGAGAGAGGATGCAGAAGTAGAAAGATAGGATGGGAGAAGTTCGATAATTAGATCTAGATCTAAGAGACAGGGAGATAGAGATAGAGAGGGGAAGAAAGATATGATGGGTAAGGGAGAGAGAGAGAGAGAGGGGGTATATCTTTAAAGTTAAAACATCAATTAAAACAAATACTTTAGTTATAAGGAGATTCACTTAATTGCACAATAAACTTTTTTCTTTATTTCAGAACTTAATCAAACACAAAACACATTAAAACTGTCAGAATAAACAGAAAAAAGAAAACGTGATAAACAATAGACAGGTACTTCATTACATGTCTCCCGCTATATTGTGGACTGACCCCAAGACTGACGTCTGACAATTGTATGTGCTACCACGCGAGATAGAACAGGGATACCACCATGCCTGTCCTAGACAGTCACATTAAACTGACACTGACCCAACCAGTAGGGCTCGAACCACGGACTTTGCATGACGTAGTTAACGTAAGAATAAGTCTTTAATGTACCATGTGCAGGGTAAAAAGTCTCTCAACTGTGTACATCATGGTTAATTCTGTATCATATATTTTAGATAAATAAACAGTTCTTAAGCTAATCAAATGCATGCTACCATACAAGCACCTTTAGAAAACAATAAATACATTGTAATTTGTACTGTTAAAAAGACCAAAAACCAGGTAGACACTACGGGAGAAGAGTAAGGGAAAAAAACACAACAAAAAACCCCCCTACCAATTCAGTTGGCAAAATGCTTGTATATAATACACCATAGTTTCCAGTTAGCATACCAACCGGGAATTTTTTAAAAGAGATAGATCCACTAGGCCTCGTCTCGTCATATCCCGTGAAACCCACAATAGTCTGTGTGATTTGGTAAGGGGGGATGCGAATAACGGAACTGTGTTATTCTCATCCCGGGATGCGGATAATCACTGCGTTCTTTGGAGAGACCCACCCTTGGGTGCCCTAATTATAAGTATATAGAGCATTTTCTTGAATCAGAGTGGAATTGTTTTATATCTAGGCTACAGATTTTGTGTAGTTATTGCTACTCCTGCTCTTGGCAACACCTCTCGGGTCTTCTGTGATGTCATGACTTTAAAGACATTTCAAAATAGTCAAGAGGGCAAATAAACTACGTTGTGTGATAATTGCTCCCCAAAACGGAACATTTAGCACAGTCTACTTACTTATAAATAATATTTATATTATCTTTTTGAACCGCTCATTTTTACTCTTTTTTTTAAATCATAAAATGTAAAAACTTTTTCTGCATTAAGATCACTGAACTAGATCAAACCTTCCTCTTTTCGGCATTTATGCGAAAATACGCATATTTCCATATCCTGTGGAAAAAATTTTTACTGCGTAAATAATTCAAATTGAAAAATGGAAGAAATGTCAACCACAGAAAAATTTTTGCTTTTTTTCACGCCGCCGCACTCTTTTTACGTTGACAGAGTCACATTTGGGATGTCCTTTTGTTTTCAACGACAGAAGAGCAGATGTTTACAATAATCATATCAGCCTTCTTGGATAGAGCAAGGCGATTAATATTTCAGCCCTGACAGTGCAGCAAGTCGACTGCTTTTTCAAAATGCGGTTCTTGAAAGAATGGACAGTCAAGGCTATTGCCAGCAAAGACAAAACTCCATGTCCAAATGCTAAATTAGATCTAGATCTAGAGGTACCAATGTCAACCCCAAAGATGTTTTCTATTTTTAAGACATCTAGTCTAGCTGCCACTACATCGACAGTTGGATCTGGTAGTGCTGTTGGTCCTCAACCAGCAGATGAGAATTGGAGACAATGATTCCTATTTCTGACCGAACATCAAACATGGAATCTTATGATTCTAGGCTACATTGCTGAGCATTCACTGTCGATATCATTAGCTGACTCGGTCACAAAGTTAGTCCTGGAAGAGTTTTTTGGTACTGTTTAATTGTATTTCAAGATATTACTCTGGATTTCATTCAAACACTCACTCGTAGCTTAACATATCGCAAAAATGCCCCATTTTGCAGCTTATTT
>RQTK01000580.1:303742-321694 GCA_003991915.1 Elysia chlorotica | reverse complement strand
ATCTATCTATCTATCTATCTATCTATCTATCTATCTATCTATCTATCTATCTATCTATCTATCTATCTATCTATCTATCTATCTATCTATCTATCTATCTATCTATCTATCTATCTATCTATCTATCTATCTATCTATCTATCTATCTATCTATCTATCTATCTATCTATCTACCTATTTATGTATATATCTACCAATCTATCTATTCAGAGGGATCTACTTATGCGGACATTCTGCCGGTGCACATTTGGCTGCCCTCATGCTGATGGGAACTTTTTCTGACGACGATGCTTACGACAGTGAGCTTATCAAAGGTAGGCGCCAATAGGGCTTTAACTATGGATCTTTATTTCCTTTTCAAGTTTTTGTTTAGTTTTTAGTTTTTTTTTGTTTTTTTTTTTTGAGAAACATGTTAGTCTTAAAAATAATATTCTGTACGTGTCATGTCACCTCATAATTAACTATTATAAAGCTCATTGAATAAATTTGACTCAGTAATTTATCAGTGCTTATATTCCCTGCAGCCACAAAATTATACCTCTCTATTATGAAACAGATAAGGCAGTCCAACAACTATAGAGGCTTCAACAGACAGAGCTAGACCTAGGAAACCCAGAGAAGGCTAGTAAATGAGAGAATAAGGTGAAAAATAGTTGAAGCTGTTGGCAGAATGGTAGAGCACGCTGGTCTTTGCCATGGCATGTCAAATGGGTTACGAGTAGAAAGTGCAGGTTCGATGCCTGTCATCAGTCACCGGTCTAACTTTGTCTTTGTCTATTTGTCTTATCTAGATTTCTGACTGTCACTTCTTATCAATATCTCTCTATGTAAGCTTCACATTTATTCTGTTTACAGGAGCTGTGCTTGTTAGTGGTGTTTATGACGTTCGTCCATTGATAAAGACATCAAACAACGAACCACTCAAACTAACAGAGTAGGTCAACGGTAAAAATAACCACAAAAAAAAAAAAGAAACCTACCTTCATAATCTTGCTCGATTAAAGCCCATTTTCTTTTATGTCTATTCCTTTTGAAAATATTTTTTGGGGGAAGAATTTAGTGAATAATAGAAGTGCGGATAGAAGTGTGTATATTTATCTATACAGTATCTTCTCAATTATGTAGAGCTGGTGATATGCTTTGAATTTGAAACAGAGGTGGCTCTATAGTATCATACTAAATGTTATGCTTAAGTCGTGTGAGATTTGACAAAATATTTCATTAGGAAAGAAGCGATAAATAGATTAATAGTCCATATGACTGACTGTCTAAACAGGGGATTTATTTGTATCATTACAGAATATATACTTTTCCTTGAAATTACAACAAAGAAAAGTATATGATTTCTTCTAAGCTGATCTTTGTTGAAGATTTGAACTCTATGTAATTGCTATTTATCTGGTTCCACCATGTGGCCGTAAACCAATCATGAAACAAAAAAAACCTTTTTGTTTTTCTGTAGAGAAGAAGCGTGGCGATTGAGTCCCATGAATGTGGTGGACGATATTTCCCAGCTGTCGAGACAGCGCCACATCATCGTCGCTGTGGGAGAGTATGATCCTCCAGAGTTTCGCCGACAGAGCGGGGAGATGGAGAAGGTAAACATTCCATCCCTCTTGGCATATATGGAAACCATTATAGGAATCTTCATCTCTGTATTGACCAATTACATCCATGTTGTTGTTTTTTCTGTGGCTTGCCAGAATTATTTTTCTGAGACATGTATTGTAATATGCTAGGATCTGTTCAAATTTGAAATACTGTTTTTTATTATATATCAAATTGTACTGGAATGGATTAAAATGTTTCAGGGTTCGTATGGACTTCTGTAGGAGGAAGCTGATTGCTGTAACTTGGACATAATGAGTTAAACATGTCTGAGAAACAAGAATTCAACTTTTTATCATTATTGCTGATCTTAACTTTTTCTTATCATGCCCCACACAAGTAGTGCGTATTGATATGATCTTGTGCTAGCACCTTTTTGTATTGATCTGTACAACTTCCATTTTCAAAGTAATGAAAATCAAAGCTTTTAGTTTTACCTTTTTAGAAAATTTTCATAATTCCCTCAAATTAATAGTGCGCACATGAACAATAGGCCGTAAAACATAAAGGTTAACCTTGTTTCAGGAAAAAAAATCCAGCCGTGCCAATTGTCTGTAAATTTACGGATTTTCAGTTTAAAAAAGAGTTGGCAGGTGAGAGTTCAGTAAAAGCCTATTCAGGGTCTTTGTTTTGTGATTCAGTTTGCTATGCTGCTTTACGCGTGATATTCAGTAAAACACCAAAGATCCAGTTGGCGTCTTACTGGTAATTATTGATGTTAAGCAGATCCCCTGTCGTATCAAGCTGTGTTTGAACTGCTCTACTTTCAGGCCCTGAGAGACCGTGGTGTGAAGACCAGCTACGTAGATGTCCCAGACACCGACCACTTCAATGTCGTAGACAGGCTCAGAGATGGGAAATATATGCTGACTAAGGTAAGTATTTTCAACTGTGTGTCAGTATTTCAATGACCGTATGTGTGTCAGTATTTCATACTTGTGTGTCAGTATTCTAATTTTGTATCAGTCTAAAACAGATTACAGTCTTAGACCATTTTAATGTCATAGACAGGCTCAGAAATTGGAAGTATGTACTTACTAAGGTCAGTAATTCATCTGTGTGTCAGTATTTTAAACTTGTGTCAATATTTTAACTGTGTGTCAGTATTTGATCCTGTCCAATCAGGACAAAAAATCGTCCCCTGCTGGTCAAGTCGATGAGGTATATATAAAATGACACACTGATACAAAAGTCCCCATATCTCTGCTATGTCTCTGTGTTGCAGCTTGTAGACGATTGTCAGGCTGCATAAAAATGGGGAGCCAATGCACAATAAGATACCAGTTGGGAAATGTTAAACTTAAAAAAAAATGGTTTAAAAAATCTAATTTAGTTAATCAATAGATATCTAATTAGAAAACCAAAAAGATCAATGAAAATTCTGAAATGTAACTGTTGAAATATTTAGTGTATGTATTTAAAGATATTTATTAAGTATTTCAACGGCTCAAAGCTCATACTCATGTTCATATATATTGTAATTTCCTATTTTTAATTTTTTTTAAATTTTATTTCTGGTTCACAGGAATGCATTCGTCTCATGGGACTGTAGATATATACGAAAAGTCTTTTGTGAATGGCCTTGAACATGCTATTCTCAAGGTGAAATCTAAAATATATAGTTTTTATTTTACCCTCCTTTTTCAGCATTTACGTCCTTTTTGTTGATGATTTTATCAACTTGGATTAATAAAGTTCGCTTCCTTTATACCTCAGTTTTTAAATTACCTTTTCATGAAGAGGCTTGAAAAGTTGTAAAGAAGATATGCATTTAAACATTTTTTACCTTAGAATGGTCACATTTTTATTGTATCATTTCTACTGACTTGTGTTTTGTTTATTTCTGTTCCAAGCAATTAGCAGATGCATAAAGAAATTGGGTTGAAATCCTAATGTATCATCTTGAAAAAGTTTTTTTTTGGACTTGGGAAATGATTTATTGAAAAGGAAGATATGACTCACACTTCAAAATCAAATGCTCTTACTAAGTCTTAGACCCAAAAACTAAACAAAGGAAAGCACAAATGTAGAAATGTGTTGTACTTTTGTTTTATTTGTTTATAAAATTTATAACACTTTCATTTGATTATGATCTTGACGCTCTTTATGTCAGGACTTTGTTGTTGATACCGTGGTTAAATGATGTTTTCATTTTAAGTACCGGTATAATAGACTGTTATAACAAAATTAATGTTGGTGCTAGTCATTTTGTGCCTTAAGAAAACTATAAAATGTAGTTGTTGTTTTTTTTGTTTGTTAGTTGGACAATAAGATAGATCTACATCTTTTTAAACACAAAAAACTTAATGCTGTCGCTGTATATTTATGTATTTTGGCCTATGATTCTTTAATACAGCTGATTTGAATATGTTTCATTCCATGCAATGTTAAATGGGATCAAATTTTATACCATATATACATAATGCATTTAGCACTAACAATCTTTTTTTAGATGTAGGAAAAGTTAACTTTGCTTCATGTGCTTTACATTGTAAAGTATCTAACTTATTGCTATTTGGACAAATATCAAGTCATAACATGGGTCAAATCAATCTCTGTTCTCTCCCCCCCCCCCTAAGTACTGCCCCCCCCCCCCCCCCCCCTAAGTACTGCTCCCATAAAACTGAAATATGCATCAGTAGTGAAAAGATCTGAATTTTTATGCCATAAAACATTTTTTAGTTGGCTTAAAAAGACCAACAATTATGTATGTATTGTACTGTCCAATGAAATTATGTTTAAACATGTGGACACTTGCATAGAATGTCAGTTTTGTATGAAAGAACTAGCACAATTTTTTCCTATTGAAACTTCTCTAGAGGTTATGAATTTTGTTAGACTATACAAAATTAATTTTATCTTTCTGCGGCAATGTGGCTTTAGTTAAGTCTTTGGAAATGTTTGTTTTCTCTGAGCTATGTATATTGATTTGAATTTCTGTTTAAATTTGTTGTTATCATTTACACTTCTATGCTTCGATTGTTAACACAACCCCTTCTGCTAAAGAAAGTAAATTAGATTAAACATTATCTTTAGTCCAATTAAAACCAAACAGAACGTGTATTTCAGTGGAGATTACAATGTACTTGACTCTCTCAAGCTTTTCCAGCCCGCACACATGTTCTGCGCATTGATATGCTCTTGCGCTAGCACATCTTTGTATTGATAATTATGCACACCCTCTATTTTGAAATAATAAAAATAAAAGCGTTTGCCTTTTATAATTTAAAAAAAATAATTCCCCAAAATAGTGCACACACAAGGAATAGGTCTGAAACATGCAAATGAAAAGGTTAAAGCGATCACATCTATTGTGCTGCAAACAAAACCTGAATCTTGTATTGTCACAAGCTGAGCTTTGAGATATGTAGCTATTCTATGCTATGAGAGACTGCTTTATTATGTAGAAACAAAAACCACTGTGTTGAAGCGATTGTATCAGTTGTCTTATAAACAAAAGGTGAATGTCCTATTGTCAAAAGCTAAACACTTTATATATATTACAGATATACCATCCTATACCGGTTTGCTTTGTATAGTTTATAAATAGACAAAACTCGTTATCTTAAAGTGATTGTGTCAATCTTCTTATCAACAAAGTAAGATATAGAAGGATATTGTTACAAGTTTAACTCTGAGATATGTGTAGTTACCTTGCAAGATGATTCTAGTTGTGGTTCCAATGAAGCCATAAAAAACAGAGTCGGTGATTATTTTCACCATTTCAAAAAAAAGGTAGCATTTTTCAAATATATAATGTTCTTTGGAACACTGCCAAACACTTGTAATTAGGGGAGTTTCTTCTATGAAGACTCTCTGTTATCTATCTCCCCGGTGAGTTTCTAAAAATACTGTCTTTCTTTCAATGTTGAAGTATTTTCTGTAGCAAATCTGAACTCCAATCAGACTAACTTTGTGAGATTGTTTCACACATTTGCCGATATTTGATGCTTTTCATTTTTACTTCATATATTTTATGTATGAAGTCTAAGCCATATTTAGCAAGCAAAGTACATGCATTGCCAAGAGACTATGACAGTTGTTATAAGAAAAACCTGAGATGTCTTTGCTGTATTGTACTTCTGGATGGGCTACATCAATAGGTTATGTGTGTCATAAGGAAATTCCCCGTTTTCTGTGGGCAAATACCTGAAAAGGCTGTTAATGCTAATATGAATAATGTTTTTTTTTAGGTTTTTTATTCTCGAAAAATATACAGAAAAAAGTAGGTAAGTTAATATTTCTGCTTTCTTTATGAATGTAATTTGTACATTTTGTTAACAATTTTCTGTTAAAAACGTGTATGGCTTTGTAGCAATTTTTTTTCTTTTAAAGTTAAATACATGATATTGAATTCAATATTTACCATTTGATTCCTAACCTGTTGGCCTGTTTGTCGCCCTATACCTGGATTCCTAAGCTAAAATTAAAACGGTGAATTGTTCAGTCTTTTACTTCAACTTTTGTGAAATTGTTCCTTCCAAGTTTGTCTTTCTAACAAAAACTGTTTGTCACAAACCGAGTGTTTCTGGAAACCATAATGGTGAGGCTATATTTACACTGTTTTAATACACTTTCACCATAAAACTATTCTAATTTCCTTTTTTTCTGTAAAAAATGAAATATTTTGTGATCCATCACTGATGATCCAATGTATTAGCTATTCAAATATGTAGTTCCATCCAATCTGTTTGATTTTTTAAAATCTTAAAATGTTAAATGTTTACATGTAACTTTTGCTGATTTTTTCTTTGATATGCTACTTTGTCATGGTTTTTAAAAATTGTGAATGTAAATTTAAAGAGTTTAAAAATTTTTTTCATGTTGTGTATTTATTAATATTCAAATTATAAAACAGAAAAGAATTTTTTTTAAATTAGATTTTTGTGTGTGTGTTTTTTTTTTCTTACTGTTCTCCAAATTAGTTTGAGTACACTACTTTCTTTCTTAACAAGATAGCAGTATAAAATTTGTTCTTATTTAAATCAAAGATTGGTTTGAAATTTTGTTTTTGTGTATACAATTATTTTCACTAGTTTAACCCAGTGATTGAAAAGGATGTGTGCAGGATATTACATCAAGTAAACCTTATACTATGTACAGTGGTTTTCTTTAGATTTCTGATTTTATACTTACTGCCCTATTGAACTTCACATTCTCTTCTATTGTTTCTCTATCTGGTGACAGGTTATTTTCATGTTTTACAAAAAACACTTTCTTATGAAATGTTTGAAATACCAATGGGTTTTTTTAGCTTATGCATTCTTATTCTTTATGTACCAAGTATATTATATATAATAGACATAAATTTAGGAAAAACCCTAAAAATTAATTGTGCCATTTCATGAGCATTTTTGACAAAACAATGTGACCCCGTTGAGTTTTTTGCATGTTTAACAACAGACGCAGAGTTAAAATTAGATACTTAACTTGGCAAGAGCATGGAAGCTCAAAGTTTTTACAATTCACCCTGATAACTTTCCTAGAACAATAATCTTAGATTTTGGTTCTAGAATAGAATACAAGATTGCTATGGAATAATGACACATAAACAATATTTACGGCCCAGCACATTTTACCATGATTATAACAAATGTTCATCTTTATTTTTTTTTAATTGATGATTCTGAACTAATCCACATTTCCATTGAATCATACAAATAATTATTTCTCTCTTGTTGTGATATAATTTTTATTTACTTTTTTTTTTTTTCTGAAATAATACAGATTTTTCAGTCACAGGTTCAGAATTTTTTTCATCCTAAAAGATTTTTATTTGAAATTAATATATACATTTTATGATTCATCCATGAGTCTATCACAGTTTCTTACTGTCTTTCACAAAATGTTGATATCTTGGTATTATCAGATACTTAGAAAAGCTATCAGTAGCTGTCAGTCTTTCTTTTGATCCCTGTATTTTACCCTCTTTTTGAATGCTGTTTATGATTTACAGTGATTTGCGGTGATTTAGCAACGATTTATTTATTATGTGGAATTGTTTTCAAGTTTCATAGTCCTGTGGACTTACATGTATTTATCCTGTCAAGTATTTTTAATGGTTGGAATGGCTGCTATCAAAGATTAAATGTTTTTCTTGCAAGCAATCTCTTTGTAATAATTAGAGATAAAGTTTTTTTTTCATACGGTTATAAAACAGGTTTGCATTCCCAAAAGTTAATAATTATATACAACCAAGAACTGTGTGATTTGACTTATAAAGCTTCTTTCATTTTAACTATTAGCTAGATTTTTTGTTCTTTAACTTATGTCTATCCCTTCTTTTTCAATAAAAACAAATAATAATACATGTATATGTACAGTCATGTGTTAAACCTTTATTTTTTCATATGCAAGAGATAACTTACGAGCTATAGTCTTATAGTCTTCACTTTTTCTATACTAAGGCTATATTCTTGAACCAAAAGAAACACAACAAAACCGAAGGTATTTGACAATAAATCTTTGTGCCTAATGAAATGCAGCCTTAAGTTCCTCACAAAACCAAGATGCTTACGCTAAACTAAAAGCTGCTGCTGCTGCTGCTACTACTACTACTATTACTACTACTACTACTACTACTACTACTACTACTACTACTACTACTACTACTACTACTACTACTACTACTACTACTACCACCACCATAACAAACAAAGTCACCACCCAACCACTCAATAAACACTGCCGCAGATGCTGCTACTACTACTACTACTACTACTACTGCTGCTGCTGCTGCTGCTGCTGCTGCTACTACTACTACTACTACTACTACTACTACTACTACTACTACTACTACTACTACTGCTGCTACTCGTTCTATTACAATGTTTAACGAAACTCGGGCGTCAGATACTTTTCTGTAGTCATGGAACCAAGCCACAATTATCCATATTCAAAAACCTGAAAAAGACTAAAAACGCACACAATTATAGACATATAGCATTACCAAGATGTAAACGTTTCAAAAAAATGGTAGCCAAACGATTATCTTGGCATATAGAAGTTTATAATCTCTTATCCAACTTCCGGTGTGGATTTACAGCAAAAAAATGTACTACGGACCACTTGATCCACCTTACAACGTTTATTAGAGAGGCTTTTGTCAATAACCAAAATATTGTCACTGTCTTCTTTGACATAGAAAAAGCTTATGACATAATTTGGACGTATAGCATACTTCAAAAACTTAAAAATATAGGATTCGATGGCAAATTTTCCATATTCATTCAAAATTTCATAGATAATTGACAGTTCCAGGTGAAATTTCGACCCTCGTTGTCTGACTATTTCAAGCTGGGAGTTCCCGAGGACAGCGTTCTCTCGACACTTCTTTTGGCATACAAATTAATTCAATAACTAAGACTTTTGAAAACAATGGAAACCGCTCGTCGTATGCAGACGATTTTGTCGCTTGCTAGAGAGCCTCTACAATTTCAACCACGGAGCGGTAACTCCAACTGCAGCTCAACGCTCTTCAGAGATGGGCAGACAAAAACGGCTTCAAATTCCCCCCTCAGAAAACGACAGCTGTTACTTTTTGTAATAAAAGGAAGTTTATCAGGGATCCTGATCTCTAAATTGGGCGCGTCCAAAAAATTCCTGTAGAAGAATGAGCAAAAATTTTAGGCGCTATATTTGACAAAAAGCTCTCCTTTATCCCCCACCTGAAATATCTGGAAAAAAAAGTGTCAAAAAGCACTTAATCTTATTAAATCCTTATCCGGGACAGAGTGTGGAGCAGATAGAGAGTCCCTCCTCTACCTCTATCGCTCTCTGATAGTGATACGATCTAAACTCGACTACGGCAAATGCTAGACACTATATACCTACTCGTACAAGGACTGCGCCTCAGCCTAGGGGCATTTTTTCCACGCCGGTAGAAAGACTTTACGTAGCTGCAGACAAACCATCCTTGTCAGAAAGAAGAGACAAACTATCCTTGAAATATGCCGTTTATTTAAAATCTCACCCTGGCAATCCTGCTTTCACCCTGTTTTCCACCCAACTCATGTAGAAAAACTACAATCATCACCGAACGCGATTCCGCCCTTTCAAAATCCGTGTTCAGCAACACCTTCTTCAAATCGACTTACTCTATTGAAGAAGATACATTTTCGAAATCCCTCCCTGGAAGCTGGAATGACCAGGAAGCATTCTTGACCTGGCAGCTCTCCAGAAGTACAACACCCCTCCAGAATTATACAGAGAAACGTTGAACAATATCATAGAAAATCATTCAGACCGTCATCTACTTTTCACTTGCGGGTCTAAAGATGAGACCGGCGTCGGAGCTGCCTGTCACTCATTCTCAGCAGATAAATGCTCAGATTATGCTGTGTCCCAGCTGAAGACAAGATTCGGAGGCATGAAGCCGAGCACTCAAGATGAGGGTGGTTTGTTTATAATATAAACATATTATGTTCATTATAATACTGCACCCGGCTTGAAGTCAACGGTCCGAAGACAGCCAAATAGAAGTGCTGCATGCGCACGTGTCAAAATATGCCAATAACATCATGAAGCCAAAACGTTGACGGCCTCTGTATTATCTACGTTTTTTAATCCTACATCAACTTCAATTTGCAGGCAGCAAATGTCCGGGTTTAGAATATCTGAGCCCTTAATCATTTTTTACTCAAGTTACACATATTTTCGTAATAATCTATTTATAAGAGAATTCTTAAGAAACTGAATGAAAAATACATTAACATACAAAAATTGAGCTAAACAATAAAGTACCACTAACACACGCAATAGAAACATTAATGTAGCATGCATGATTACTATCGTGCAGTTTTCGATTAATTGGCGGACTGCTTAAAAAATTTAAGGGAAGCAATTAAATACACAATGTGGTCCTCAAAATATTATTGAGTCGCTTCCCTTTGCATAGAAGAAACTTACAAGGTACCATGTAAGTTTACGATTAATTCTCATTTTAGTGTCTATGACGACAATGATCTTGAAAATAAAAGCATCAAAAATATTACTGAGCTAGGCCTATAACGCCACGTTCTAGAAGAACAGTCTAGATCTACCAGCAAGATTTAATATGTTAGAAAAACCTTCATCTAAACGCTCCCATCTCTTCGACATTCGAGTCCAAACACAAAAGGAAACATGTGTGTGTGTGTGTGTGTGTGTGATATAAGCTAAACGAATCTAACAGGAATTGATGTTGAAGATAACATATCAATTATCATTTTTTTTGCTGGGCCTACATAATTGCGCTCATGGTTCAATGAGTGGCCTTCAAAGGTCATGATGTAAATAGCGAAAATACATATGAGCATACATGTACCATTAATGAAATACCCTGTTCCTTTAATCTTGAGGACATTTTTAGTAAGTTCGGCTGACTTTGGTGATATCAAACCTTCCTATTAAATAAGTTAACTTGAAATTCTTAGAAGACGTTGAGGAAATTATATTGTAAATAGCAGACAAAATTTTTGAGTGCTAAAAATAGTCGAAAGGGTGCCAAAGGGTCACTGATTTATCTTTTCAAAGCCCAATCAACACAACATAACAGGAAGAGGAAGGGAATTCCAAAATGGCTGCCGAAGAATGGAGGCAGTGCGCTGAGTGGTTGGTAAGATGTCAAATTTTACCATCTAACCACAAAGCCACAAGACCTGATGCAACTGCTTTTGATCTTGCTCAAGCATTAAGAGACGGTGTATTATTATGCCACCTTCTAAACACATTGAAGCCATCATGTATCGACATGAAGGACTTCAGTCAGAGACCTCAAATGTCACAGGTTTGTTTTTCATTCAGTTTCACTCTTTTTTTTCTTCCCTAACGACCAACTTCAGGTTTAGATCTACATTAAATGTAGACTTAAATTTCAATAAGTTATCTAAATCTATATCTTATTTCAATAGATTTAAGTCCCAAAGATCCTAGATCTAGATTTAAATCTATAATATATCCCTCCATAAGTTCCAGTTCCAATGCAGTCCTAAATTTTCAGCTACACCTGTAGACTGGTTACCACTGGTTCAGCCTGTGGTGGAACCTAGGCTCTAGTTAGCCTAATGGTTCCACCCCAAACTTCGTCACTTCCACTCGGCCTTGAGAACCGCAGTGGACAAGAACGTGCTGAGAGAAAGGACCTATAAGCTTTGATCTACCTTCGACTCAGTAGCTTAGTTAACCAACTCATGATTGTGTACCTCAGGCATGGGCCATCACACTTTAATGGTGCTACGAGCAGGGTGGTTTAGGCATTGGATTAGAAATCAAATGAGAAATTGCGGTGCAGTTTCGGACCCTGCTCTCAGCGTCATTATAGTTTGATTGCCCTTGCCTGTGTTACACAATCATCTAGATGAGTTGTTGGTTGACTAAGCTGCTGAGTCGAAGGTAGATCCATGTCAGTGAGGTCGGCGTGACAAAAACAGACTGGGAATTATAATACTTTTTAGTATTGCTAGCTTGGCAGGGAATATATCCTGTTTTATCCGTAACTTTGCTGACAGCCACGCAGGGTCAAATTATAATTAATTAAATACAAATAACATGTATTGAAACTGTACATAGGCCTTCGTCTAAGATGGGAGCAGGGATGAGGGATTAGATTTCTGTTGACGGTGATTGTGTGCAGGTTAAATCAGCCCAAGTTAATTTAAAAAGCTTTTAATTGCCCGCCTGAAATGTGTATAGGTCTGGACTCCAGGTTGCTGTGATCGGTCTTCAGTTTGTCATCTCATTTAAGCACTGCCTCGAGTGCTAAAGGAGAAACTATGTAGCCTGGGCCTTTTTTTTTAGTTCTTGTCTCAAATTAAAGTTAAAAAAATGTATTTAAATAAAAAAAAATTTCCCATAGCTTATAAATATCAATATTAAAATCTGGGTTCTTGTTTTGCTAAATCAAAGCTTTGATTTCACAATGTCTGGGTACATTTTAAAGATTAAAATTTGATTGATATTACAAAACCAATTTTTTTTTTTTTTCAACTATTTGAAAAAAAACCCAACAGGGTTATATAGTCAGTCACCAAATCTATTTTTTGTGAAGTGAAAAGGGAAACTAGTTCAAGCTCACTGTAAGAAGCTGTTTTAGATTTAAAAGTTTGAGGGTTATTATGTAAAAAAATAATTATTTTTTGTCAAATCTAAGCTAACAAGAATCAATCTAAAGAGCGTCCATCCCATACAGACACCTTTTAAATTATAAAAACAAGTTAGTTTTTCAATTGGCAGACCGATTTTATTTCTAAAGTGAATTTTTAAAATGGTGATTTTTGTTTTGTTTTCAGTTCCTGTGCATGAAAAACATCCGAACATTCCTTCAGACGTGCACATCATCGTTTGGCATCAGACAGGCTGACCTTTTCACACCAAATGATCTTTTTGATGTTAAAGACTTCAAGAAGGTAAGCATATAGATTTTATATTCTAAGCAAGCTTTTTCAATATTTTGAATCATGAACTTTCTTTTTCTGAATATCATCAATAAAAAAAAAGGCATATTGATAATAATCTTTTATTGGAGGAGGACAATCTCTTAGTTTTAGATTCTCAAGGACGATCCTGAAAGTAGGATACATATGGGGAGATTTTCAGAAGATCCATCTATAGATTTAACATGTTCAAATGCCACTGCGCATTAAATATATTACGTTACAGAAACTTTCAGCATATATATATATACTCCTCAAGTTTCACATCTTAAATTTCTTGTTGACAACAAATCTAAAACTTTTTGTAAAAGAGCTATTAACCATGTAGGGCCCAAAGTTTGGAATATTATCCCGTTGGAAGTGAGAAAATCTGGCATTTAGTTTTACACCAAGTATTTTAAAACAATCATTGTCTAAAACACATTTGTATACAAGTTTTGGGGCTTCACATTATTGAGTGCGCTTTCGTCCTCTTTATTAACATTTTTCTTTTTAACATTACTATGTAAAGTGCATAGGAGCAGCCTCAAAGAGTATTGATATGTGTTTTGTATTGCCATTATTATTATTATTATTATTAATATTATTATTACCCATGCCTCTTTGTTTTTGAGTTGTCCAATGTAGCCTCTGATGCCATCCGCTTATGCCTATGCACACCATGGCTAATTAAAAAAAAAAAAAATTTTTTTTATATTTTCAGGTGTTGGATACTCTGTCCAAAGTATCCAAGAGTGAAGTCTCTCTCAGCAAATACAGGTGAGTGCTCAATGCTTTTTAACATGAATGCAAGCTTATCTAGAAACAATTTCTGATCACCTACAAGGTTCCTGTGGCAAACACACAATACACACACCCACACAAGTAGGATCTTGAAGACCAATGATTAGAGTGTAGAAAAAATGTGAGAAGGTGATTTTCTAAAACAACAGCCAGACATATTTAAAAAAATTTGTTTTGAGACAGGTTACGGTACCTAAAACAAAACTTTGTCCCACATATCTATCTATCTATCTATCTATCTACATATAGGTGAAAATTGGTCAAACCTGCTAAATATACATTAAAAACCTTTGCTGAAGGGTTTTTTTATTTTTCCATAACTGAAAATATTCATCTCCTATTTCAATGTACATTTTGATATAAATCTGAAAAAAAAAATGCAAAAATGGTTAAATTGTAATTGAACAAGAAGTAGCGATGTTTTTTTTTTCCTGTGATAATTATGTAGTGCTAACAAATTGCTGGATTTTTTAACGTTTTTACATGCATTTTTTTTAATCAACATCAATTAGTCATCAAACCCTTGTAATGGTGTACAAAGCTGAGGGTTGATATTTAAAGGAATTTCTTGAAGTGACATTTTACACCTAAAAGATTGCTCTTATTTGTGAATTTTTGTTGTTTTCTTTAAATTAAAGTTTAGTTCATTCCAGAATTTATTTTCTTTTTTTTTTTAAGCACTAGCAGTAGCAAGGCATAGCAACTGCCACTGACTCCCTACCCTCTCTAGGTAGATTCTTCTTTTGGTCCTACATATCAGCATGTTTTGATTGGATTGTAACTTATAAATTGAGAGAAAGAATTGGAAATATACACTCAACTAGCTTAGCCTGAAACACGTTAGAAAGTTTGATGACCACCGGGAATGTTAGTGGCACTGAAGCACCCACCACCGGGTCTATCCTTGACATAACCAGAGGATCTCTCGTTGACAAAAACGTCAGGGTTAAGGTTTTACCTCTTTCAGTCTATTATTATCAGGCTAGGAAGCGTTAGCCTGATATCCACAGCCACCATATTTAAAACTACATTAACTCTTTCTTTTCAATTTCTTTTCATGTTAATACACTGTACTTTTGTTGAGAAATGTTTTTTTTTTTTTTTTTTTTTTTTTTTTATTGAAAGGATGTGTAGCAAGAACATTAGAAAAAAGCATTCGACTAGCTCAGCTTGAAGCACTATTAAGTTTTTTAACCACCAGGAATGGTAGAGACATTGAAGCACCCATCATCAGATCTATCCTTATTAATCGACGACTTCCCAACCTTAGGATCTATCAGTGATAAAACACTGTACGTAGTTTTATACATCCTGGTTGAGTATCTTCTTCCATCAATCTATTATCAGCCTATTATAGGCTATATCCACAGCCACCATGCTTTTTGAGAGATTGCTTTGATTTCTTCCTACTCACTTCCTCTCTTATAATTTAAGACACTGAGTGATACATTAAATAATATCAACCCAGATTAACCAAGGCATAATAGTCATCCTCCATCATCTAATATCACCTTATATCAAATAGTTATATAGTATGTGTGTTTGGTATTGCATATCATGCAAATTACATACATTGCTGCTGTTGACTCGTAAAAAATAATCCGAAAAACCATCCTGCCATTGTAATTTTAAAAAGAAACTAGTACTACATCAAAATCAACCCTGATGCATTAAGGCATGGTGATCACCCTCTATAAATTTTACATACATATTGTGTATTTGGTATAAGCGCAAAAGTATCCCTCCTTTGTAATTTGAAAACCATTCTCCCCCCCAAACACTAGGGGTTTTCACGACCAGCCTCAACGCGAACCCCATGACGGATACTACAATGATCTTGAGGTTTTGGCAACGTGAGTTTGTATCCGGGTGCCTCATCATGATTGAGTCTCTGTTTCGTCTTTGTCTCACTTTCTCACTTTCTGAAGCCTTGAAGAGTGTGACTTATTGTCTGCAGAGTGGCATGCCCATCCGTCTAAGGTTGCTTACTATGACTAATCTGCACACATCATGACATGATTCTACAGTGTGGCACTTGAAATTCTTCTACTGCGACAATAGAATTGAAACTTGCTATTTCTCTAAAATTGCATTGAGTTATAATGAGTTTTAATGGAATGCAGTGTTGTATCAATTCACTTCAGTTAAAAAACAAAACAAATTATCGATCTTATGAATGAGTTTTAGTGTGTGGATCAGGTGTTTTTTTTTTTCAGAGCTGCCAACCCAGACATCTGTCAAAGTGTAGGCATAAAAGCGTCGGGAAATGTGTACTAATAATTACACACTTTGTCATAAGGTTGGCAGGCCTGGGTTTCTTTTTTTTTTGTTTTGTTTATAGTGACTCTGTGACTGTTTGCAGTGTGAGGATGTGATGATGGGTTTGTGATGCTGCACTCACTATGTGTTGTTGCATGTGATCTGACACATGTACTAATCTTAGCGTCACATTGATTTATTTTATACACACCTTAGAAAGGTTATACATTGATAAAAGATAAAGGCATGAATTACAATTATTATTTAAAATTTTTGAACTGCTTAGCTTCTTCTGATCAGAGCAAAGATCTCTTCTATTCTTGTATTCAAACACAACTATTTTCTTTATACCCTGAGAGCGGTCCATGGCATTTACATACCCACCCTTGAATGACATGATTGGATATTTTCTGCTGCTTTTCCCACTAGGGCTGCCAGAATATCCTGCGTCAGGACTGTAATTATATCATGTGTAGCACACACACAAACACGTTTCTTATATTTATAAGCTTTTAAAACGTACTCTCTTGTTTTCTTAGATGGTTTACAACATTAATCATGTTTAGTTTCTTATTTCTCACAACAGTTACATGATATCCATGAAATCATACATACATACATGGTCATCTAATTCTATTCTGATAGATAGTTTACTGGCATTTATATATTCGTACATGATATCCATAAATTCATACATACATGGTCATCTATTCTTATATTCACTCTCTTATTTTCTCAGATGTTATATACATGGCATCATACATTATATTCTATTGTGTTCGATTGCTGTATATATGCTTCGTAAATCAGAAAGTCAAACTACCGACTGGAACATTTTGTATCTAGAGCGATAGTGATACAACTAGTACATATTAAGCCTTTTAAATTCAAGACGTTATTAGTTTAATTAGACCGGACGGGGCAAGAGTTATGGTATCCCCGCACTGTCTCATGTGTAGCATCACATACAATTGTAAAACGTTAGTCTTGGGGCCCGTCCACAATATAGCCTATGTAGTGCTGACGTTAGACGTTACACAACTCAACACAAACTCAATTCTGTCGCCTTGTGCCAGTACGTAAACGACTATCACATTTAATGTCCCGGGACCCGTCGCCGTATAGGACCTTCTTTGGGAACTTAGAAGACGTGAAACTAGAAGAGAGATTCCCTCCTTCAAAGAAATACAATCATGCACTATCTATGTTATTTGTAGATGTCAGTGGGGTACCATGAGAGATTCCCTCCTTCAAAGAAATACAATCATGCAATATCTATGTTATTTGTAGATGTCAGTGGGGTACCATGAGAGATTCCCTCCTTCAAAGAAATACAATCATGCAATATCTATGTTATTTGTAGATGTCAGTGGGGTACCATGAGAGATTCCCTCCTTCAAAGAAATACAATCATGCACTATGTTATTTGTAGTTGTCAGTGGGGTACCTATGTTTGCCTAGGCTCAGTTATTGGGCTGCCGACAGACCAAGACGGAACATTTCCGCCAATTTAAAATTAGTTTCCTCAATCCATTTACAGGTTGTGCATACGTCTATTGGTTGAATGTGTTTGTTTGGCCAATGATTGAAAGATACGTGGATTTCACTTCCCGGTCTTATCGTCTTTTTTGTCATGGAAAGTGTTTTTGCTTAGATTCCAACGTCAGCACAACGGGCCATACTGCGCGCCGTGGAAAGGACGGTCTATAGATGGGCTACGCTAGTTATTCAGTAACCATAATGTATTTTTGGTCTAGGGGCTTCTTTCTGAGAATGGAGGAATACATTGTGTGTGTTTTATATATTATTATTATTATTATTATTATTATTATTATTATTATTATTATTATTATTATTATTATTATTATTATTATTATTATTATTATCATTA
>RQTK01000580.1:289606-303011 GCA_003991915.1 Elysia chlorotica | reverse complement strand
CTCTCTCTCTCTCTCTCTCTCTCTCTCTCTCTCTCTCTCTCCCCCCCTCTCTCCCACCACTCTCGCTCCCAGCTGTAAACAAGACCTAGCTGTATTGGAAAGTAAATAACTCAGATAATAAATTGTGTCCCTCTGCGTACATATTAGTTTATTACAGACCAGTACGTTGACGTTGCCAGTTCTAGCACACACACACACATAGTCGTGCCAGAGGTTGGTGATTGTTATTTAGTGCACTAGTTTCAGTCATTATTGTCTTGACTGCTCACTTGGTACTTGTATAATGTTCTAGCTCATAATAAAGGAGGGAAAAAGGGAGGGGGCAAGTAGTAGAGCTCTGGTTCCCCCAATCGGGAGATTTCCGGTTCAAAATCCATTTTCATTCAAAACTTTATATGTCGGATTTAGGAGCGGTGTCAGTACAGTGTATAATGTGGCCGGCTGAAACGGGAGTTGAGGTCTCCCCGCCCTGTCTATTGTGTGGCAGCACTCATTACACAATTGTCAAACGTTTGTCCAGGTCTTCCCACCATGTCTTACAACACGCACAATTGTCAGACATTAGTTTTGGGGGTTGTTTACAGTATAGCATATAATAATAGTGCTGATGTTGGTACGCAACCAACTCAACTGATCTTGTCTCATTTCTAAAATGTAGCCTAAATCTTTAGAATTTTTTAAAATGGGATAGGGCATTATCATGCAACTGAAGTGGCACACAATTGACATAGAAATGCTGAATAAAGAGAATGTTGCAATACTCCTTGAAATTTCGTGTGGTCCAACCGTCCTAAACTGTAGTAAAGTGACCCTTCTAATCAAATTATGTGATTTTTTTTTTTATAAGTTTGAGTTTTTTATGCCAACGCAAAGATACAATCTTGACTTCAACGTTATTACTATAGTCATAATAGTGGGAAGCAATTTAGACGCAACTACTTATGGATTATTGCATCCATACAATAATAATAATAATAATAATAATAATAATAATAATAATAATAATAATAATAATAATANTANTAACNACAACTGCTGCTGCTGTTACTACTACTACTACTACTACTACTACTACTACTACTACTACTAATAATAATAATAATAATAATAATTTTACTTATATAGCGCCTTCCACCGAAGTATCAAAGCGCTTTACATTTTTCAAGATAAAAGCATATATAAAAAACCTACATCTTGAACATAACTTATACACAATGCAATAGACAGGTGATAATTGGAATACAAAGGAGCATACAAAAAAAAACAAAAAAAAACAAAAAAACAAAAACAAAACAAACAAACACATTAGCTAATGCGATCGTGGTGTTTGGGTAGTAATTCTAATTTGACAGATGTTTTTTTAAAAAGAAATTTTTTCTAAAAAGGGACTCACTAGAGATTGATCTTATTAAAAGAGGTAGAGAGTTCCAAACAGTAGGGCCAGCTTTGGAAAAGGATCGATCTCCATATGATACAAGATTGGTCCTAGGAGTGTGCAGAAGATTTTTTTGTTTTCAGATCGTAACTGACGTCCAGGATTGTACGGGGAAATAAGTTCTTTTATATAGGAGGGTGAGTTGTTACCTTGCGCTTTAAAACAAAGAAGAGCAATTTTGTACTCAATTCTAGCCGAAATGGGGAGCCAATGAAGGGTCCTGAGCATATGAGTAGAACTGGTTTTGTCGTAGAAATCTAATCCTAATACAAGTCTGGCAGCTCTGTTCTGAACTCTCTGTAATTTAAGCATTCGACAACCAGGGAGACCAGCTAGCAAAGAATTGCAATAGTCTAGGCGTGATAGCACGAATGCACACACCACTGTTCTAAGTGACTCATAGTCAAGGTATTTCTTCATTTGATTAATCTTTTTAAGTTCATAATTTAATATTTTTGTTATGTTGTTGATGTGGTCATCCATAGTAATAAAACTACAGTTATGTGAATTGGCATGCACATAAAGGAAACTCTTTTAAATGGAACACGCCATGGCGGTCCAAGTTAAACTGTTCCCCCCCCCCCTCTCTCTTTTCTTCTTTGGTACGGGTAATCCTACTTTGAACAGATAAAAGAACGCTAGGCTGAAGTTAACATGTTTCAACCTTAAGGGTATACTTTATGTGGATTCCATTGTATTACTTTATCTAGTTGTAATGATTTATTTTGTTTGGTTAGCATACATCTTTTGAATTGTCGGTGTTCCTAGCCTTTCTTAAGTACATGCACACAAAATCATAAATGATGGAAGAGGAAATACAAGACAGTAGGTATTTACTAGTACATGCACCGGTGCTTTAACCTTTGTCAGTGTTACATGTCATTACAGGGGGTGGGAGGGGGACGGACAATGAGGTCAATATTATTTTTGTTAAGCGTCCAACGTCAGCACTGTATATGCTAAATTGTGGACGAGCCCCAAGACTAACATCTAACATGTTTAAATGCCTCCGACAGTGCGGGGAAACCATGACTCTGACTCAGTCGGTCACATTAAACTGGCACCCACCCAACCATTAGGGGACGAATTGGCCAGAGCGGAGCTCGAACCACAGACCGCCTGCGTCGGGAGTCGATGTTTTACCACAGAATAACCGCGCCCTCCATGAGGTCTAGTCGTAGAGCGCGCAGCTTCAAATCAGGCGTCTCGGGTTCTGTCCTTCGCTCGATCACGCAAATATATCCTTTAAAAGACAACGAAAAAAAAAAAGAAGAAGAAATATAAACAAACGATGTCATCTTTTTATCTGAACAAACCTTTTTACTCATGTTGCACAGATTTGCCCCCCCCCCCCCCCCCCAAACTCACGCTATTAGCGCGCTTGCTAAACTCAACATGCCGCTGAGAGTACAACCATAACTTTTAGAATTAATGACATATCCTTTTGTAAAACGTAACATGATTGCTAATAAATAACAAACTTTATGTATGTTAAAAAAGTTTAATTCCATTCAGCAGATGTTTGGACATATGAATTTCAACTAAGTTATACAGCATTGCCGTTTTAAAGCTATTGTGGTTTAGTACATTATTAATACTGACGGTTGAAATCGCGGTCTAATGCAAAAGGAACGTACAAGAACCGGGTGGAAACCTCCTAAAATTAATTGAGAAACATAGCATGACATAGCTTTTGTTAAAAAAACGTTTGCATGCGATTTTGTAGACTACTCAGCCACGAGAATGATCGTTCTTCGGAGGTGTGTATAAACACCAGTCTCACAACGAGAAAACACGTACACCGATATAATTGAGTTAATTCCATTCTTGCCTCCCCCATGTTTTAATTTGAAACTATGTTCTTTTACTTATTTTATTAGATGTATCATTTTTTCTTTCTTTGTTGAAAATCCCATTCTGTGAACTAATCACGAAGCTCGAAGACACGTGATCTGTGTGACCCATAATTCTCCCGCCCGCGAAAGTAAACGATTATTTTTTTTCGCGGCAGTTTGGTTTAGAGGTTAATATGGTTAATGCATTACAGCCAGACCAGACGATAATCGGTGAATGGACAGGAAATTAGATCTATCTTTATAGAATGACCTTTACGGAAGCGGGGAATTGGGCGTGCTTTATCACGCATACCCAATTAGTGCTAATGTTAATGCTGCAAGAATGCTTGGTCCACTGGTTTGCTCGGGATTAAAATTATCATCACATGATCAAATGGTTACACTGGGGCTTTTCGAAATAACAGGCAAAGTACTACCAGAGAGTGTGAAATAGTGAGAGGTTTCACGGCTCTGGTTTTGCACAATTATATGGCTTAAGATAGCGAAAGTGGCTGCTTCCTTCCTTCCAGTCTGGACGTTGTTCAGCCGCCTTAGTTTCAATTAGGAAATAGAGTCACGCGTCAAGCTAGCTGTCCGTATCAAAAGCTCTGTGAGTTATTTTTGTGAAACGTCTCACTAAATCTAGAGTCTCTGGTAATATACTCGAGCTCTACGGGAATGTCAGAATTCATAATGATTAACTTTTGTTTAGTAGGAAAACAAACCCAACAATGATTCAGGCTAGAACTGGACATAGATAATGTCTGTAGGCGAAAGAGCGTCTTCTCTGCCAGGCACTATGTTTCTCTCTCTCTCTCTCTCTCTCTCTCTCTCTCTCTCTCTCTCCCCCCTCTCTCTCTCTATCTACCTCTGTTTTTCTATTTCTCTTTCTTTTTCTCTCCCACTTCTCTCTTTCCTCATTATTTGTCTCTTTGTGTCTGTCTTTCTCCCCCTCTCTCTACCCCCTCTCTCTCTCTCTCTCTCTCTCTCTCTCTCTCTCTCTCTCTCTGTTGCCTCCTCTCCACTATTTGCAACGATCCAATTTTCCAAAGTAAGCTATTCGCAGCCTAGCTCAACCCTCGCCATCTAATGTGTCAATTAAATGTGTCTCTGTAAATGACACGCAGTTTTCTTTATTTATTTTCCCTAATTTCCTTTATCGTTTTTCTTTTTTTTTTTTCGTATGTGAGCTGGACGCATTATCTTATGTTAACCGAATCTCGCAATAGTTTCGAAACTCCTTATCTGCACATACAAACAATGCCATCGATCTGCAATTGAATAAGCTAAGGCCAACAATGGAAAAGAGCAAAGTGAATCTCTGTGGCCCTTACCGAGGGATCGCAAGGGGACAAGTGGTAAAGCATTGGTACCCCACTCGGGAGGTCCGCAGTTCAAAACCCACAATCGGTGATACGTTTGTTTATCGGATTTTCGCATTTATTGGTTGGGGACGGTGTCAGTATAGCCTTTCTCTCTCTCTCTCTATCTCTCTCTCTCTATATATATATATATAGAGAGAGAGAGAGAGAGAGAGCGTAGAGAGTACGGTTAAAATATAGCCAATAGCAAAAAGGTAGGGAATAATGATACTAATAGTAATGACATAATACTTAAAAAGCATTAGAGAAAACTCGAATTTAAACATTATGAATAAGCAATAAAAAAAAACCCGCCTGTCTCTCACTCCCTAAAATCACCAGACCCCTCCCAAGCAAACACGCATATTTCCAAGTCCTTACCTCAAGTCTTGGTATTCTCGATATCCAGCCAGTCATCCCTCATGCTTTTATTTTCTCCACTACCAACGGAATGTTTTATACGTGTATTTACGGACTTAGCCATAAACATCGCCAGGCCATCACTGTCTGGTGCCTAGCTACGCTCACACACATCTCCTAGAGGTTAGGCGTACTTACTCTTTACCCGCAATTTATTTTACTTTTACCGTTGTCTTCAAGAGGAAAAAGGGAATCATTAACACTCTACAAGAAGTAAACGGTTATTAACCGTAACAATGGGTTTATACATGTAACTATCCAGCCATCTACCACACACGATCTTATGATGGCTACATTACAATCTGCATTTACTACCAACGGCTATATAACAAACTTGGCAGGAAACATAGATAGGCTCTGCACCGCCCAGTGCCTTCTTCTGTTCGCAACACCGCCCGAAAGTTGACCATACTTTTCCCGGAACTTAACTAATATCGTTGTCTTAAAGGGAAAAAAAGAAGAAATGATTAACCCTATATAAGAAACAAACGGTTCTTAACGGTGCCACTGGGCAAAATGTAATGTTTCTACCTGACAATTCGGGGGCGCGCGGTGGCCCTGGGGTAGAACATTGGCTTCCGACGTAAAAGGTCTGGGTTCGCTCCCTACTGGTTCGGTCGGTGTCAGTATAATGTGACCGGCTGAGACAGGAGTCATGGTATCCCCGCCCTGTCTCGTGTGTGGCAGCACATAAAATTGTCAGATGGCAGCCTTGGGGCCCGTCCACAACTTATATAGTGCTGATGTTGGACGTTAAACCAACTCAACAACAACTCAACATACCTGGCCATTCACCACACACGCTTCTGTTATGGCTACCAACGACGGGTAGATCTAGTCTGATATTAACAGACTCGCCTATGAACTGTAAACATGGCATATGCCAGGACTGCCCAGTGCACACGTACGTTCACCCCCCCCCCCCCCCCCCCCCCTTCCTCTTGTTATTTTTAACCAGGATTTTTTTAAATTTTAGTCTTGCTTCAAGAATGGGCTGTCTATGTGTGGCCGAAAGAATAATGATTCCTAATACTAATAAAGAACTATACGGTTCTGTAACACCATCGGGGATTTGGAGGGGGGGGGGGGCAACTGGCTCAAGTGGCAGAGCGTTGGTCTTTAAATCGGGAAGACCATCTTGGTTCGAATCTCACGATAGGTCAAACATTTCTTTGTCCGATTTCGTCTATCTAAATGGATAGGTCGGTCTTAGTATAGCTTAGACAGGAGTCCATATCTTCCCGCTCTTTCTCCTGTGTAGCAGCACATAAGAATTGTCGGACGTCAGTCTTGGAGCCCATCCACAATAAAGCCTACATAGTGCTGTTGTTGGACGTTAAACCAACTCAACACCACCCAGCCACTCATCATTCATTCTATTGTTATTGCTACTACCAATGGGGTGTTTTGATTAACAGACTTGCTTATATACAGAGCTTTGTCCACCACTCACAGCTAGTACTGCTGTCTAGTGCCTACACAAGTTAACACACGAAGCTGCCTCATCAAGCCGACATTTTCTTGTCCGTTACCAGAGATTTTACTTCTATCGAAGTATGGGTAACCTTAAGTATGGCCGAAAGAAGGATTATTGTTATTACTAGAAAAAAGGGCACGTCCTTAAAAGTTGAAATAGGCGCTTTACAATTTAATTTTAGGTACGCTATCCAGCCACTCACCATTCGCGCTTTTATTATGGCTTCCAACGACGGGTCGTTTTATATAACCAGACTTGCTTATAATCAGAGCAGTTAGTCTCTGCCCATGTCAAGCCGACCAATTTAGACAATGGCAACTACCATGTATTAACAATTATTACTCCATACTTAAGTACTAACTACCATTCTCAGTACTACGACTATCGCTAACCAGAAGTGAGCGGGTAACCTTTACTACTTATCCGGGTCTAGTAATGGTTCCCTCTCGTGTCACTTTTAACATTGTGCCGACTGATTCATTTGTCTGGCAGGGATCCCAAGTCCAAATTCCATAGAGGGGCCAGATTTTAACCCATAATGCGCTGTGCGTTTTTTTTTTGGGTGTTGTATTGATTCGCTGTTTCATTATTAAATTGTTATGCTATTAATAATAATAATAATAATAATAATAATAATAATAATAATAATAATAATAATAATGATAATAATAGGATTCGATTACATTGGAGTCATTATATATATATATATATAGAGAGAGAGAGAGAGAGAGCGTAGAGAGTACGGTTAAAATATAGCCAATCGCAAAAAGGTAGGGAATAATAATACTAATAGTTATGGCATAATAGTTAAAAAGCATTAGAGAAAACTCGAATTTAAACATTATGAATAAGCAATAAAAAAAAAACCCAACACGAACAATGTACAAAAAAAAAGGAAATAGAAAACATCCCGACCGTCTGTGTATTTTACGTTTATAATTGTGGTGTCATTCTGATCCAGCATGAATAATTATAGTGTAACACAGAAGGCGTCTAAAATTAAAATAAAATTTAGTGTCTAGTCATTCTTACCACACTCCTCGCCATCAACACCTGCACGTACATGTACGAATGTTCATGCAGTTGGTACAGGTAGTGACATGTATACTTATGTAGTTTATTAAACTAGAGTTTCTTACAACCATGACGCTGCGGGCAGATAGTATATAGTATGCTCAGTGTGTGTGTGATGTGGGGCCACTCCCCCAACCTGATGGTTTGTCGGTGTCTGAGTAGGCAGACATATTTTAAGGTTGTAAGTCCACATACTCCCTCCCCTCCCTGCCCGCCCGCCCCCTCAAATAAAAAAAAAACAAAACGAAAAAATAAACCAACTAAAGCAAGCGAAAAAAAACTAACAAGAAATAAACAAAACAATGGAATTAAAACAACAACAACAACAACAGCAAACAAAAACAACAACAAAAGCAGCTAAAAAAGCCCATAATAAATCAAACAAAACAGTAAAAATGGTTTTGAAAATACAAACTGACAGAGGACAGATACTATTATCATGTGTCAGTAGTGTGACTACTCCCGTTGTCTATGACAATAGGCTTACCTGTTTCAAGAGGTTAAAAACCAAAAGTGGTAAACTTAAAACGCAAACCAAATACATGTAAAAACAAAACCCCGCCTTCTCTTCCATCTTCCCGCGCGCCTACAGAATGGTCTTCTTCTGCTCTAAACAGATCCGATTGTCAGAGGGGCGAACTGGCATTAGTGGTAGAGCATTGGTCTCCGGATTGAGAGATCCGTGGTTCGAATTACACGTTTGGTCAACTTATTTCCATTTCGTACCCTGTTACTGGTTGGGTCTGTGTCAGTATGATGTGACCGGCTGAGGCAGGAGTCCAAGTCTCCTCGCCCTTCATGTGGGGCAGCCCATACAATTGTCAGACATCAGTCTGGGAGCCCGTCTACTATATATCGTATATAGTGCTGACGTTGCAAGGTTAAACCAACTCAACTCAACCGATTGTCAGATCATTCTGACCAGACTACCCTACAAGTTGTACTTTTACTTTTTGTTTGTTTTGTTGTGTAAAATTAAAATGAAATAGTTCAATTCTTTATGTCGGTTGAAACATTTAACCACGTCCATAAAAAGACAATATTTTTCGGTAAATGTACATATTTTCAGAAAAATTAAAAGTTAGCAGGTCAGGGGTCAGTAAAGATAAGTATGCCAATAAGTTCCCGTAATTATGCCATGCCACTTTATGCAAAAAGGTCTGTAAAAAAAATTTTTTTTTAAGTTGTGACCCAGTTGGCATCACTGCAATTATTGGCACCACAAAATAATACTTTTCTTCTTGGGCTATACATCGTTCTAGCCTTTTGCACTAGTTTAGCTGATGAGCCGAACCGATGCTTTGGCGCATGTAATTCTTGGCGCTACCACCACTGTTTTTGTAGATCTGATTATGTTTGGTTTCGTCTGGTCCTTTGTACAGAGCGCCGAATGCTTTAAAGTAAATAAAAAAGAGAAGAAAGAAGATCAGAGAAGGTTTAAAAAAATGTTTTACAGCAAAAGAAAATCATAGGCCGCACAAAATAAATGTGCAGCATTTGACTGATGAACAAAGAAAAACATAGGCCGCACAAAATACAAAACGAGCATTAGCCGCGCACTGCATGCTGCAGGCGGCTTCTCAGCTCGGGGGGCAGTCGGTACAAAGTTTACGTCGTGTTAATGTTTAGTGATGTGCGTATAGTTATTTCCCACATGTATAACTGGTGGGGGGGGGGGGGTGGGTGTACTGAATGGGGGGGAGGGAGGGGGGGAGGGGGAGAGAGAGAGAGAGAGAGAGAGAGAGAGAGAGAGAGAGAGAGAGAGAGAGAGAGAGAGAGGGAGAGAGAGAGAGAGAGAGAGAGAGAGAGAGAGAGAGAGAGAGAGAGAGAGAGAGAGAGAGAGAGAGAGAGAGAGAGAGAGAGAGAGACAGAGACAGAGACAGAGACAGGCAGCAGACAGACAGACATGGAGAGAGGAGTGAGAGCGAGAGTTTTCCTTTTTGTATCTTTATATTTACCCAATATAAATATCTAAACATTCTCCCTAACTCTACTTCTAAATCAATGTTTAGCTTGTCCTAGGCATTTCACACCTTCCCATGTAAATACATTAAAATAGCATTGCATCGGACAGGAAATTAAAACCATCTTCTTTAAACCTTCGATGCTTATCCTCTTAAGTCTTTTCAATTAGAGTGAAAAGAGGTCTTACATTGTTTTTATTGCTCCGAATAACACCCAGAAAATGCTGAGTAAGGCCTATACTTTTCTAACGCAAATCGTTGCTGCGGGCTGTTTGTTCTTTCCCCTTTTTGAATTTTTTAAATTGGAGACAACAAAGCAATTGAAAGCAGCTCTAAGCTGACCTAATGCCAGCGCTTGTCTTGTCTTGGTGTGAATCCATTTAAACAGGTTTAAATGAGTTTCTTTGGTGTGAACAGCAGCAGACAAACCGGTACATGCATCGGGTGAACTATGCAAGTACCATGTTAAAAAAACAAACAACAAACGACAACAGGCGGAGTAGTAGTGGATATCTTGCGATTCTAAAGATCATTACGGATTCGAATGGTTTTCTTTGATGCGAAAAGCAGCAGGGTGACTCTCTACCCTGACCCCCCCCCCCCCCCCCCTCTCCCCCCCCCCTCTTCTCTCTCTCCCTCGATGTATCCCGGCCTGTCCAGTGTGTGGCAGCACATAAAAATGTCAAACATCCGTCTTGGGGCCCGTCCTCAATATAGCCTATATAGTGCTGCTGTTGGACGTTAAAACCAACCCAACTCCTCGATATATCCACGCACTAGCACCTTTTCCACCGGGTCTTACTTAATACACACGTATTTTTATTTTATTACCTTAACTGCATTGACTCATGCTTGCGCCGACAGGACCTGGTGTCTGGCACACCCCGAGGTGCAAGCTGGCGCAAGTGGTAGAGCATTTGTCAGGCTCCCAATCGGGAGGTACATGTACAATGTACTACGTTCGAGCCCACGATCAGTAAAAAATTATTATCTAGCCAATTCTGCCCTTTCTTGGTTGGATCTGTGTACGTACGGTATAATGTTTTTTTTGGTGTGTGTGGGGGGGGGGGGGGGGGGCGAACTGATGCAAGTGCTAGACTATTGGCTACCAACATAAATATATTTGTCGTTTTTCTCGATTTTTCGACTGGATATGCATGGCTGTGTGAGTACACTTCAATGTAAAGGGCTGAGACCAAAGTCCTACTGGTATTCCCGCACTGTCTCTGTGTGGTAGGCTGGCGGCACGGTATTTTGTCAGACATTAGCTTTGGGACCCGATCACATTGTTGGGCACACTATAGCTGTTACTGCTCTGACCTGTCGTAAAGACAAACTCACTCACTCACTCACTCGTCCACTATTAGTCTATTTGACCTGGCTGTTGATGTTCACCAAACAAACCCGATAATAATAATAATAATAATAATAATAATAATAAATAATAATAATAATAATAATAATAATAATATTGTTGCTTGGACAAATAGCTACTTCCTTTCTACTTTTTATTGCATTGACATAACTTCGCGCCAAATGAACAGGTGTGGGGTGCCGCACACCCCCTCCAGACTTCCGGTTCGTGATTACCTCCCGTGGAGCTTCCTGTTTTTGGCGTTATCTTGGCGTTTTGCCAAAGAGATTTCCGTATTATATTAATAATCGTTTTGTTTATCTTGTTTTTGTCTTAGTAGTAATCTCGATTAGTTCCAGACCTGCGCATATGGTTTAACCGAATCGTGAGGTAAAATTATGGTTGTAATTTTGTGGTATAATACATGCACACCTGCCTTCTCTGTTTTCCTCGCAGCCATCGTTCTCTTTATTTTGTTGCTCCACTTTCCCTGTCTCTCTCTCTCTCTCTCTCTCTCTCTCTCTCTCTCTCTCTCTCATACCTTCTTCTTTTGCTACCCCTATCTCTCTGTCTCTCTATTTTTTGTCTATACCTTTCACTCTCTTTTTGTCTTTCTATTTACCACATCTACAACTCCTGCTCTTTCTCTCCGTCGTCGCTTGCTTTCTGTCTCCCGTCCCCCCATTTCTCCCTCATATCTCTCCTTACCCCTTTCCTGCCTTTCCCTTCATGACTCTTCTTCTCTCTCTCTTTTTTCCTTCGTTCAGTATGTCTCCGTGCCTTTTTCATTCATTCATTCAGGTCAACTAAACCCTAACTCCTGACCCATTCTCTGATGCTTTACTTCTTTGTCTTTCAGGATCTTTTGTAGGATCATGCCCTTTGTCATCAACTTGTCAATGTCAATTAGAAGGCCCAAAACAAAAAGCTAACCATACATCCCAGCGTATACTTTTAATCCGCCTTCTGCCTGTCATGATAACCAAGATTGAACAAATTGAATTGTTCACAAAATATATGAGAGTTCTCAGCAGTTCTTGACATCATCAGCGTTTTCATAAGATTTCGGAAACTTTAAATTTTGGAAAAATCCTAGGATTCTACTTATGAAAGTGGAAATCTTGGATTTTGTCTTTATATTCTTTGTAGGTACTTTAAATGGTATATTTAATTTGACAAGGGGAGGGTGGGCAATGGATCTTATGAATGTTCTGCATGCAACCAGTTTATAACCCTAACACACCTCAAGTAAAGAATGGCGAGGAAAGTAGTAGTAACCTACCTGACAATTCCGTTTTCCAAACACAAGTCGCAGTAGCCGTGGGGTAGAACATCTTCTTCAGATGCAGGAGGTTCTTCCTCGTTGTGGCGATGTCCCCCACTGGGTTGGAGTAAGTTCAACGTGACTGGCTTAGACAGGGTCATGATATCCCCTCACTGTCTCTGTGTAGCAGGCCGTAAACTTGGCAGACGTTAGTCTTGGGGCCATTTGGCAAGAAAATAGTTGCAACCTACCTCACAATTCCCTTCTCTTCCCCAACCCCCCCAACTCGGGACCCTAACTCTCAATTGGTTGCACAAGCATGAGTCTACCGACAATATTTATACTGTAGCACAAAAATGTCAAGTCCAAACTGCCTTTATCTCTACTCACCAAGGGCAGCATTACACACAGCATTGATTTTCTTAAACTTAAACTTAAAGATTGAGAATGATTTCACTCTCAGCTTGGTTGAAAACCTCACCAGTCCACCAAAGATATTATTCTTACCACAAGGCATGTAACGCTCAGGACACAGAAAACACTGCATGGGTGATAGTTTAGACAAATTTGTATCATTGATCAGTTAAACCCCACTTGACAATGGTATTACAACATCGTACTCCATTTAATTTTACGGACAAATAGGATTTCTACAATTCTTAGAAGGTTATCTGTCTTGGCAGGTTTGTTTGCTATCTTCAAACCAAGTACTTAAACAGTGGCAAACATTGACTTTAATTAATTTGGCATGAAAAAAAAAGTTTACTGAAATTTTCTCTTTTTTTTTTTTAAGTACTTAGTCTTTTTCTTTTCATTTGATTTTCTAACATCATGTAGTTAGATTTGAAACATCTTCCTCATTTTTTTCTTTTCTTGTATTAACAAATCTTAATGCATACTTGTGTGTGTATGTATATGTGCGTACATTACAAATCTTTCCCCCCGCTGTTTCTAACCTAATCGCCTGATTGTTGTGCTCTCTCTCGCCTCTCGTGTTGAAGTGGCTTTCCGC
This sequence comes from Elysia chlorotica, assembly GCA_003991915.1. Lineage (NCBI taxonomy): Eukaryota > Metazoa > Mollusca > Gastropoda > Plakobranchidae > Elysia > Elysia chlorotica. The sequence continues at coordinate 289,815 of RQTK01000580.1, read as the reverse complement.
CAAACTCCAAGGGCGCCAGTGACGAGCAGGACGAGGATATCTATGGTAACCTCCAGAACCTGGCCATGTGAGTTGATATCTTGACCAATCTTTGTATGTTGTTGCTGCATATAGATATCATATGTTGTAGCGTGCTAACTCGTATGGTTAGAATTTTATGAATTAACGTACATTACTACAAATTTGTTTCAAGTTTTCGTAATGTAAGA
>RQTK01000580.1:255735-289527 GCA_003991915.1 Elysia chlorotica | reverse complement strand
CTCCCTTCCCCCAGTCTGCCGCATAGGATTTCTCAGGGAAACCTAAGAGACGTTAAAACCCTGATAGAGGGTAAGACAACGCACACAGTCTCTATTCCTCTCTCTGTAGAGAACTCATACCTCCCCTCCCCTCCCCTCCAGTCTCAAAAGCACAATTAATACTGATGATTGTCATGTAATGGCATGATTGTGTCTTACACTAAACCTAAACTTTAGTGTGCATGATACATTTGATATATATGTTACTCTCGGGGCAAATCATGGTTGAAATAATAGAATGATATTGAGCCTTTTTAGACAGATAGATTTCATACTTAAAAGCAAAGAAAAATACATGAGAAAAATAAAAAGGATTACAAAACTAGACTCCATTTGTGAACTATTTTTTTCTCTCTAAATTCCAACTAGTCATATGAAAAATGGTGCGATTTACATTGTAATTCAAGTAAATGGTGACTGAGCATGGATATTTTTAGATATAGCAATTAAGTAAATCTCTAATCATTCTCCAGCTTTCAAGTCTGTACAAAATATTCTTGGCCATTCGTTTTTCAAAATATTTTTAGTACTTAAATAGTGCTGGGTGTATGGCGAAAAACTGAAGAATCACTTTGGCTCATATTGACAATGCTTTTATGATTTAAACTTACATAAGATGGTCCATAAGTTATTCCTTATTAGTTTCACTTTAAGGCCACACAAGCACAAGTATGTTGATTAGAAGATTTATTCTTAGCCTTTCTTTTTTCATCGTGGAAGGGCCAATGTTGTTTCCCCTCTAATTAAAATATTTCATTTCTGCATTAATAATGGAACATTAGATTAAAAAGGGCATTGAATTTATGTGATTCTTGATTTAAAAACCTCCTGTGTAATATGTGAATTTCCTTTATGCAGAGATATCTTCATATATGTAAAATACCAAACCTTATTATGTGTGTTTCTTACATAAAAAAGTTATCTTTATTTTTAGCATCACTTAAACAGCAATGCCAAATTTCTGTAGATTTGCAAATTTTCAGTAACAGAAGAGTTGTTAAATCATATTTCAGTAAAAGAAAATATAAACGGGTAATGTTTGTGCCAGAAGTTCAATAAAAAAAGTAATAATCACAGTACCCCTGTGGAAGGTATCATCATAGTTATCCAAACCATTTAAACTGATTTGGTGTTGTTGTTTTTTTGTAATTTTTTTTTTAATGAACAATCCCAATGCACTTTGCAGCCTTTAATTAAATAAAAAAAAATTGCTTAAAAATAAGACTTCTCTCTCTGTTTTCTGAGTGTGAAAATGCACTGCAAACTGCCAAAGTATTGTGAACTTTTTTTAATGTTAATGAAATATTAAACAATAATATTGTTTCCTCCAGTGAAAACGACATTGAGGACCAAGAGGATATATATGACACAGTTTATCAGGAAGACGAAGAAAAAATCTATGACGACCTCCTTCGGATTCGCAGGCTATCTATGGTAAGGAATGCTTTTGTTTTGTTTAGGGTTGATGGTCCTTGATTTTTGACCATATATATGGACACCTAGAAGTTGACAATGGAGCGGACAAACCTATGTAAAAAAAAACACATATTGGTCTGCACTGCATTAATAGCAAAATCTTAGGAATGAAAAAAATGGACAGATTTTTTTATGTAACTTCTCTATTTGTTTTTTCTTTCAGCCCATAAATTATTACATAATAATAATGTTTAGAGCTCCACGATGACATGATCAAACATTCAGCCAAAACGTTGAATACAATTTTCATGGCCCCATTACTCTCTCACATTCTTAGCGAAACAAGTTTTGATGTATTAGAAGTCCGCAGTTCGGCTTCACGATCAGCCAAATTTATTCTTTGGTTTTTGCCTCCTGTTAGTTTGGTTGGTGTTTGTATGATGTGACCAGCTGGGACAGAAGTTCTGGTGTCGCAGCTTTGTCTCTGTGTGGTAGCATCTAAACAATGGACATTGCATAAGTTCTCAATTCTCAGTTGTCAATCGTGGGACCTCTCTCACACAACATATTCGAGTTGCTGACGTTAGATGTTAGGAATGGGGGAAATTGTGAGAGTGTTTGTCTCTCGATCGAAATCCAGTATCGATCAGAAATTTATTTGTCCAATTTCATCCCCTATTGTTTGAGTCGGTACCGGTATAATATGACAGGCTGACACAGCTCTTTATGCAACTGCTCAGGTGAATTTTCAGACAATAGTCTTGGGACATGTCCACAACATAGTCTATATAGTGATGATCTTGGACTTTAGGGAACAAACAAACAGATGTTAGAAATCCAGGAAACGAATGTCACACCAAATGTTTTTCTCTCTGTCCTCCTCAGCCGACAGAACCACAGACGAAGAGGGACCACTGTATCAAAGAGCTGCTCGAGACGGAAAACAACTACAAAGTCGCCCTCTTTATGATCATTGAAGTGAGAACTGTGGTGGTGGACATCAGCTTGTTAAGATACTTGTATAATAGTGTGACTGTCAACAGAAATGGTTGACGTTAGTCGTGAATTTTTTTTTAAAAGGTTTTAAGAATCTTGCTTGGTTTGTATTTTGTTTAAAATTGTCCTTTGTTTTGATATTAATTTGTTTTAGTAATGATATTTTTAATGATGATGATAAAAACGATAAATAATAATAACAATAATAATATTACTACTACTACTACTACTACTACTACTACTACTACTACTACTACTAATAATAATAATAATTCAAACAATAATAATAATAATAATAATAATAATAATAATAATAATAATAATAATAATAATAATAATAATAAATGATGATGATGATGATGTTGACGACGACGATGCCGAAAATGATGCATGATACTCTTAATGATTGTACAAATAGTGAATGACACCATTCTGATAAAAAATTTATAAGCATCATAAGTTAAGATGAAGCCCAAAATAAAGTGTTCTAAAAGCTGCATGAATTTTCTTGACTTAAGTCTAACATTGTATAACAATCTTAGGATTCCTAACAGTTTCTTTACACCAATTTAAAACTACAGTTGTGACTTTTTACAAATCTTTTCCCCAGCATTTCATTCACCCTTTAAAAACAGTGCTGAGCAACGGAGACAGGGACACGATATTTGCTCACATAGAGGTAAGGCAAATTTGGCTGTGTAGAGACACATTGAACAGTGGTTGTCGAATGGTAGTGTTATTGGAGTATAAGTGTTAGTGTAGAAAATCGTGTTCAGAGGCAGGAAGTCTGTGGTTTGAGCCTCGCTACATTTTTTCCCTACTGGTTTGATCCGTGTTGATACAATGTGCCGGACCAAGTCTTGGGTGTTTAGTTCTGAGGTCCCGTTGTCATATAGGAATTTCCTGAGACCTTAAGACGTCTAACTAGAAGAGAGGTACACATTTTCAGCTGTAGATATTTTAGAGAATTTAAAGGGTTTGGACTTATTTTATTTTGTTTGGTTTTCGGTTGTATTGTTGCTTCGAGGTTTTTGCATCTCCCACACTCTACTGTCTGTCTTTCCTGTGTCTAGAGGGCAAACTGGTGCAAGTGGTAGAACGTTGGTCTTCCAGTCAAGAGGACCCAAGTTCAAAACGCCTGATGGGTCAAATATTTATCTTTCTATCGTCCCCAGCTGGTTGAGTTGGTGTCAGTATAATGTAACCGTCTGAGACGGAAGTGGTAGCATCCAAGCACTGCTAATGTGTGGCAGGGCATAAATTTTCAGGCGTCAGTCAATTTTCTAACGTCAAGCAACTGTGTTAACTCTTCAAAAAGCTGCATGAGCAACTGAACTGTGCCATGCATCTTAAGATAACAGTTATTGGAAAAATACATATTTTCAAGGGTAGGACATGGGTTTATGACACAGGAGGTCTGAAGTTGGAGCCTCCCTGTATCTACCAACCAGCAACTATACCACGTTCACAAAAAGCTCTACGAGACACGTTGCCACCCAGTGAAAGATATAATGGCTATTGGAAAATAAAACATTTTCATCTATGGATGAGATGTTATTTGGACGGTTTTCCCAAAGTATTTTTTTTTCGTATCACCGCATGTAATGTGAATCCTTCATATTTTCTACCACCCAGCAACCGTACCAAGTTCACAAAAAGCTCTACAAGAAACGTGGCCACCTAGCGATAGATATATTGGTTCCTTTGTCTATATCTACCCCCCAGCAACTATACCAAGTTCACAAAGAGCTTTGCCAGAAACATGGCCACATAGCGATAGATATATTGGTTAATAAGCATGTTATGTGAATCCTTTGTCTATATCTACCACCCAGCAACTATACCAAGTCCACAAAGAGCTGTACGAGAAACTGAACCAGTCGGTGCGTCACGGCCACCCTGCGCTGCCAGACGTGTTCATCCAGTTCAAGTCCAAGCTGCTCGTCTACGGGGACTTCTGCTCCAACCTCCCCAAGGCCCAGGAGCGCATCGACAAAGTCTGCGAGAGCGAGATGCAGCGCACAAAAATACAGGTCTGCTGAAGCTTATTTCACATGGCGTGGTTTATCTCAACGGGGTCACAGTATTTTGCCAGCAATGCTCATGAAATTTTACTATTTTTTATTTTTTTTTCCCCAAAACTTATATCTTTGAAACCAATTACTATATAATAACAAATTTTTGCAGATTTAAAAACTTAGGCCATTTAAATGTATTTTCTTTGCTTCTGTGACCCCTTTGACTTGAGGTCTACTTATTTTGTATTGACTTTTGGGAGAATTCGCACAAATTTACAAAAGCTTATAAAAGGTAAAAGTTTTGATTTTATTCTTTTGAAATGGAAGGTGTGCAGATCAATACAAATAGGTGGTAGTACAAGAGCATATAAAGCACAACATTGTGCATGGAAGTGGGAGAATTTAAGTAAAGTTTGTCCTATACTTCTTGACAGAGCGTTGGGTTACCCAGAGTTAGAGTTCTGTTTTTTTTTTTTCCCCGCTTTGTTTAACCTATTTATACCGTGAATGGTCGTTCCCCCTCCCCATACACATTTTATTTGTCTTTTGTTGCCAATATTATATACGCATAAAAAAGTATATGTCTTGACATTTATGACATTACATTTGAAAACCATAGGTCCTATTACTACAGGAAGAATAGATGAAATTATTTAAATTGAAAAAAAATTTGTTAAAAGTTTTATTATATTTCTGGTAATTATTTTATTAACGAACACATTATTTTTTTATATTCTTGTCATATTGATTGGTGACCTTTAAAAGGTTTTGTGTCCAGTTTTGGTAAAAATTTAAGATAACAGCATGATACGGTTCTGTGTGTACAGAAGTATCAGCAAAATAATACCTGTTAAGATTGGCCTCTTTGTTATAAAAATAATGAAAGACTATAATGAAGGGTTAAGTCATAAATCTGTTATAATCTAAACTTTTGGTTGCTCTCTTTTGAAAAGCTTTAAAAGTGTAGATGGTCTTTTTCATGTCTCCTTTCGATAGATTTGTTGGTTTACTTTAAGGTTAATTTTGCCTTTTGTGAACATTTTCAGGAGTGCGAAAGAAGAGCCAACGAGGGAAAATTTCGTCTCCGTGACCTCTTACATGTACCAATGCAAAGGGTCCTAAAATATCATCTACTAATGCGGGTGAGTATATTTGGAAAACAAAACTTTTTAGGATGGTATCATTGGGTCTAAGCTCTGTCCTCCCCTCCCAAGGTTTCTTCCTTTGATATCAATAGAATTTGAAGTATAGGGTTCAACATATTTATCATTGAAAGCAATTAGAAAATATTGGAACTGAAATTGCTCAATGGAGTAAATTCAGACGTTTTTTATTTCTACTTTTTGTTTTCGTTGTTACTTCTGAGGAATTCAATAAACACTATGATATATATTTTATAAATTCATTAGGATATATTGTTTTCCTTAAATTTCAGGAACTCTTGAAAAACACAGACAAAACCAGCTCGGAACGTGATGGCTTGGAAAAGGCTTTGGAAGCCATGCAGGTAAACAGACTGAATACCTCACTTAGAGTGATAAGATTTGTAAAAGGAAATGGATAAAAAATAAAACATGCTTAAACCTGGGTAACAGACTACATACCTTACTTAGAGTGATAGGCTACGTAAAGTGACTAAAAAACATACTTAAATCTTAGGTAGCAGATTAAATACCTCTTTTAGCTCTTAGAGTAATAACTATGCTAAAAATGGATAAAAAAGAAACATGCTTAAATCTTAGGTAACAGATTAAATACCTCTTTAAGCTTTTAGAGTAATTAGTATGCTAATAAGAAATGGACTGAAAAGCCATGCTTAAATCTTAGGTAACAGAGTAGCGTCTAGCTTTTAGAGTTGTAAGTATGATAAAAATAATGGATAAAAAAGAAACATGCTGAAATCTTCCGTAACAAAGTACCTCTTTTAGCTTTTAGAGTAACAAGTAAGCTAAACAGAAATGGATAAAAAAGAAACATTCTTAAATATTAGGTAACAAAGTACCTCTTTTAGCTTTTAGAGTAATAAGTATACTAGAAATAATGGATAAAAAAAAACATGCCTTAATCTTAAGTAACAGAGTAAATACCTCTTTTAGCTTTTAAAGTAATAAGTATGCTAAAAATAATGGACTAAAAAAACCATGCTTAAATCTTGATGTCTGCCCTACCCAGGATCTCTCCTTGTATGTGAACGAAGTGAAGAGAGACCACGAGGGTTTGCAAGTCATAGAGGAAATACAAAACAGGTGGGTGTTGTCTGTGTCAAAAAAAATTCACATATTTAAGATAGGGTAGCAGCTAAACTGCTTCTTTCAATTTGTAAGATTTCTTAAAAGACTATGCCTTTATATTTTATAGAAGACACATATCTTAACTAAAACAACTAATTTTTTCTTCTCTTTTTTTTAAACAACACAAGTACCCAGATGCAATTTAAAAAAAAACAAGATAGATTAAAGACAACAACACATATATACTAACCTTTTAATTCAAATTTTTTTTTACATTTAAGCGACTTAATTCAGGAACACCCGATTAAAATGACTGATCCTATTTATTGTGTTTTAGAAATCAAAGCAATTATCCTCTCCTCTGCTCTGTTTCAGCATTAATGATCTACGAATGGTAAGTTTGGCCCTCATTCATATAAAATAGTGCTTGTATCTCTATAGTTCTATAATTACAAGCTAGAGCAGGGTTTTGACTCTTACATACTTTAATGCTATGATACAGAAAAGCAAGCCAACAACTATTGAGGCTTTAACAGACGGAGCTAGACCTAGGGACCAAATAATGATGCTAGTAACTGATGGAGTAAGGTGAAAATACATACTTTAATGCTAGTGACTCTTAGACAAATTGAAGAATGAGTAAACAAAGCCTACCTGGTCTCAGCTCACACACTTTGTTGGTTAAACTTTATCTAGACAGTAACTTTGTCCAAAAGTGTTTTTTTATTATGGAAATCTTCATCATTATCAAAATAAAACGAACCATTTTGGGACAGGCACACAAGATCATAACAATTTACCTGACATGTTCAATGGATAATGTAGTGAAGGCGTTTAAATAGCGGTTCTCATGAGCTGACGGGGGTTAAATTTGTTTTTTGTTGTATATATATGTAACAGTCCAACAGTCAAACTTGCAAACCAGTTATTCTTAAGAAGTCCTTGAAAATTCAATCATACCCATGAATACCCATGAAATTACCTTGCCTGATCAGGACAAGAATTATATGTGAGGCTACCAGGGTGAATGATTGTTTTAACTTTTGAGCCAGAGCATTCTAAACATAGGAAATTAATCAAGTATGACCTTATTCATAAAAAATAAAAATAAAAAAGGAATGTCTGATTCTAGAGGGATACAACATTTCCAATGTCCTAAAGTGCAATTGATTTTTTGTAACACATTATAAATAAGGCAAGTCCAAAATCCAATTCACGTATACTATCACCCTGGTTGCTTCACATTTGAGAATGAGTGAATTTTCTGGCATTTCAAGATAATGACTGGTTTCTGAGTTTTTTTTACTACAACTTTACATATTTTATACCACAGTCTGTGTAGAATCACTTGACTGTGACTAATGTTTTCCCATCTCGACTTTGCCACTTAATTCCACCAGGGCAAAGCAAAGGGCAGTAAAAGCGCTGTAAGAAAAGTACAATGAACTAACAAACCGCAATCTTGCTGTCTGCTTTGAAACACAACTGTATATTAATAAAACAAAAAAAATTACTGACCTAATCAGAAACTTTTTGAGCCGGCTTTAAAGTTAAACTCTTTAAACAAAGAGGGTGGTCAGGAGAAAAGAAGATTGAACAATTCCTTCTGGCCTTTATAAACCAGAATTTAATGGAAAACAACAAACAAAAACAAAACAAAAATGGGTAAATTTTCAGGCATTTTCAAAAACGGGTCATAAACCCCTCTCCCCCCAAAACAAAACAACAAACAAAAAAAACAACAACAAACAAACAACAACCAACGACCAACGAACAGAAACAAAACAAAACAAAACATTGCATACAAATACTATGTACAATATTCTCTACATGTTCTCGATGTGATGGAAGTCCTGAGACAATCAACCAGAATTATAATCCCCCACCGCCCTGTAACAAAACTAAAGTTGGGATGTAACACAGTTTAGGCTGCCAATGGCAGGATAACATTCCCGACCAATCGACTAAAGTTTGAGTTGAAGCTAGTTATATAATAATGATACTTCTTCACATATATAAATTACCTTTTTTTTTAGGAAAGATGGACCTTTGCAACTCTGTAACCACTTCAGTGCTTAGCTTTCTTTTTTTTTTTTTTTTTAATGCGTAAAGAATGCTCAGCTAACCATTAAACAAAGGAAGTAGATAGCATAAAATGTGCCAGGTAATTCCTGAAATTTTGTTGCCTGAAAGGAAACGTTCGGCCAAATTAGGGTCCAGTTTGACCCCAGCACACTCTTCTAGTGTTACAGCGATGGGATCCCAAATTCGAGCCCAGGGCATCAAAGTGGTTATTAGTTTCGAAAGGCTCCCCTGAGCCCATTTAAAATGCTGAAAACATGGGAGGAAAATGTAACAAATTAAAAAATGTGCAACCCTGTAATCGCTAATACTATTACTGTCTTATCTCTCTTTGTGCAAATATTAATACATCTTTGTCTTGTCTGTGTCTGACTGTCTGCTTTTCTCCTTGTCTCTGTCTCTGCATGTCTCTCTCTCTCTCTCTCTCTCTCTCTCTCTCTCTCTCTCTCTCTCTCTCTCTCTCTCTCTCTCTCTCTCTCTCTTTATTTGTCTCTTTCTCTCTCTCTCTCTCTTTCTCTCTTCTCTCTATCTAAGTCTCTTTATTTCTCTTTCCACCCAGATATACATTCATTTCTTGTAATACTCTGTCCTCTTTATGCCCCTTCTCTGCTTAATACTCCAGGCGAAACCTTTTTTGGCTCTATGATGCAATAATTTGCACTAACTGCGCTGTTCATAATAAGATAAAATTTGCAATGTTTTCAATCTCATACAACTTCAAGAATCTGTTAGATTTTTCATGGTATTTTATTGATTTCCTCTTCCCATAAAATTATTTTTTTAACGTTTCAGTTCATGATTTCCTTTCTATATGCCCTCCATAATGAGATACACATTTCATACAGCTACAAGAATCTGGAAGATTTTATTTTTAATTCCTATTTTTTTCCTCCAAATAATAATCTAGTAAAATATATTAGTTTATGAAACCCTCTAAATAACCTGAAAAATTTTTTTTCTTATGTTACTATTATGAAAATCACATGCAGAAGCTATAGCGACGATCCCTTGATTTGAGTGTCATAGTCAATAACCAATAGTTTAAATAAGTCTTGATGCAATAAATATGTAGCATTTTTGACTTCAAAGTGAAGTGGAGACACCAGCTTAGCATCTGCTAGATATGGTTTAAGAATTAAGAAAAAAAGGTTATATATCATATGTAGATAAATAATTATCTATTTTATGTGATATGGCTGTTTTTGTTAATTGAGCCCATCATTTTCTCTATGAATTTTATTAATGGATAAGCACAATGTTATCCCCAGCCAACCAACACTTCTCTCAAAGACTACGGAAGATTCCAGAAGGACGGAGAGCTGAAGGTTCTGTCTCACGGAGACACCAAGCAGAGAAACAGGTTGGCACTGCTTTTGATGATGATTAAAATAATTATGAAAATAATGATAATATAATAATAATAATAATAATAATAATAATAATAATAATAATAATAATAATAATAATAATAATAATAATAATAATAATAATAATAATAATAATTATAATAATAATGAAGATGACGATGATGATGATGATGACAAGGACGACGACGGCGATGACGACGATGATGATTATGATGAAACTTTTGTGGTCTTTGAATGGAAGAGTGCGCTTCAATTAATTTATTTGAGAGGTTTACATTTCAATCCTAGATAGGACTGCCCCGGTCTTAACTGTTGGGTGGGTGTCAATATAATATAACTTGCTGAGACAGGAGTCATAATATTCCTACACTTTTTCTATGCGGCAGCTGTTAAAATGTCAGACATTAATTTTAAGAACCGTCTGGGATATGGCCTATAACAAGGGAGATTTCTTCATAATGTAAAGTACACAAGTAAAGCAGACATAGGTGATCATGGCACGCCATTTATCTCTTTCCTCAACTTAAGAAAGTCTAAAGTCATAGCAAATCACACCCATTACTTATGAGGGAACTAAATATACAGAATTGACAAAATCTGCTGGGCACAAATGTCGACCATGCTAACAATGATTGTAACTGTTCTAGACATAATTGAATGTGTCTGTTTGGTTCGTCTTGAATGAGTAAAAAGTTGTAAGGAATGTTCTATTGCTTGACCTTCCTTTTTAAGTCTATGTCAGGCATATTAAGTATACCATTAAAGCTTTCCTTTGTTTTCTTTCACAGGTACATAAACTATCATTAAATCTCTCTCTTTTTTATTGTTTCTCAGGAGTATTAATTATTATTAAATCTCTCTTTTTTGTTTTCGTTCTCAGGCATATTGACTCTCATTAAATCTCTCTTTTTTTTCTTCAGGCATATTAACTTTTTCACTAAAGCTTCCGCCTTTTTTCCCCCCTGTTCCTCAGGCATATTTTCCTGTTTGACAAAGTCATGCTCATGTGTAAAGCAAAGGTAAGGTCTTTTTTAGACTTAAGTAAAACGCCTTCAAATTCAACAAACCTATGTTTTTCTCCTTAAACCATTTTGTCATTTAAAAACAATTTGTTTTGTTTCTTTGTTTCTTATCGTCTCTTCCTGATGTGTGTGAATAACATTAAACAAGCACCGCAGATCTAGCTCAGTGTGTCTTGCCTGTGAATGCGACTAGCACCCCCCCCTCCCACCTCTCACTCCCAACTCCAACTCCTTGGATCTGTCTCCTCTCTAACACGACAGCTGCCTTCCTTCCTATTGAGTTTGTTTTTTTGTGTGATTTTATTTTGTTTGATTGTTTAGATGGATAAAGCAAAACGTCTTTGACGCTTTATTTGTGTTTAATGATCATTTTCCAATCCTATGTTATGTAGAATATGATTGGAAATTGGTCGCAACTGAAATCTAGAAAAGGAGAGGAAAATAGGAAAGAGAAAGGAAAAAATCAACAAAGGAAAGAAAAGTAAAAAAGGTTGGATTTATAGGTGTAGTGAACAATGATAAACTAGCAAAAAAATAAGGGAAAGAAATGAAAGATAAAGGAAAAAGAAAGAAAGGAAAGAAGGAAATAAAGAGAGAAAAGTATGTGTAGTGTATGATGATTAAAGAGAAAGAGAAAGGAAATAAAAAGAGTAATGAAAAAGGAAAAGAAAGAAGGGAAAGAAAAAAGAAAAATCAACAAAGGAAAGAAAAGGAAAAAAAGATAGAGGTGTAGTGTATGATGATTTTAAAAAAAATTGCCGCTTTTACCCAGAAAAGAAAAAGGAAAAGAGACAAAGGAAAGAAAAAGGAAAAAAAAAAAGAAAAGAAAAACAAGGAAAGAAAAAAAAAAAAGTAGTTATCCATGTCTTGTATGATGATAAAAACAATCTACCACGTAAATAGAAAATAAGAAGAAAAAGAGAGACAGGGCAAAAAAACAAACAAACAACAAAGGAAGGAAAGTAAAAGGAAAAAAGAGATGAGTGTATGATGGTCAAACTGTCTGCCATATTAACAAGAGCTGATAAACTCACTCTGCAAACATCTGTTTTTCTTTTGCTTCTAGATCTATGTACTAATTTCCCCCTGGCCAGTACCTTATTTCCCTGGAATATAAATGTATTAATTATCTCTACGTGATATGGTGGAAAATCCTAAACCTAGACAGATGCTTCTCTAGTCCAGCTGATAAATGTTAAAATCTCTCATGCTTCAACCCCCAGCACAGTCATATTTTCCCTATTCCCCCATTTCTCCGCTTCTCTGCTTCTCCTACTCACCAATCAACAAGCTTTGTGCTGCTTTTCCTTTCTCTCTCAACCCTCGCCCTGGCGGGGTGATTTTTTTCTCTCTCTCTGCTAATGTGATCACATAATCTATTGTTAGTTTTACTTCCCTTGGGGTCTCCAGAAGAGTTCAATGTACTCAGAGGCATAAGCTGATATTTTAACCCCAACTTTTTTGCTTGTCAGTCTAAAGGATTACCTACTGAACTTTTTGCTTTCCCCAAATGTTATTAAACACTTAAAAGAGTAGGTTGTATATGAGCTTCTTCCTTGACTTTGTTAGCCTCTGTCTTATGTTTCTTTTAAACATAGAAGCTTATAGCTCTAGAATGGCGACTTAATGACAAACCTACTCCTAAAACTAGTTCTGTTTTTCTCCATATTCATAGATGTAGCCTAGAATTAGCCTTGCCTGTGAGTTTCAGCAATGGTTGATCCTCAAAGCATATATAGTACTAGGCTTTAGAAGATTTTTCCTATGGACTTCAAAGCTGGTAGATTTAAAATGGCCACAGAGAACAATTTTGGTCTGAGATTATTTAGCGACTGATAAAGTGCCCAAGCAAAGTGACCATATCATCTTCTGCTTGCTTAGGCTCAGTGTGTGCTTGGTGACTGTTTACTAACCTCATACTGAACAGTGCATTGTGATGGCTAACAGTTCCAGAGAAAGAGATATGCATGACGAGCAAGGGTTACATTATTATTCCAATTTCAAATTCTAACTCTTTAGTGATACATTGTTGCTTTTGAGAAAACATTGTATGTTGTTATTTTTTTACCTGTATGATTTTTTAAATTAATATTTTGATTGTCTCTTTTTATTTCCAAATTGAAATGATACTATTATGAACTCATTTTTTAATCCTCTTTTTTTCTCAATCTTAAGACACCTAATAATTATCTTATATTGTTTGAACTCTTTCTTTTTACTCTTTTTTCTTTCTTGTTTTTTGTTTTGTTTTTGTTGTAATCTTTAAGGTTTGAAATGAAAATAGTTTTTCCTGTATGAATGTTTCTTTCTTTCTATTTAAGATGAAACATTAATTGATTTTTAAAACACTTCAGAATTTAATGGGAATTATTGAATTATCCCCAAGCCAAACTCAAAGTTGATGAATAAGATGTATTTTGTGTGTCGTGGTTTTTCTGTTGTATATCTTTCTATGCTGTGTTAGCTTGTAAAATTGTATCTGTCATCCCATCATTGTTATCTATTAGAAAAATTTCAAAGAATTGGATTTCAGCCAAAGTGAGATCCGTTCTAGAGTTCATTGACATTAATTATTTTTCTCTTTCCTATAATTATAAACTTTTCGTACAAATTTGATGAATAATTTAAAAAAATTTTTTTTTTTTTTTTTTTTTTTTTTGGTATTTGACTTATTATTGTGTCTCTGTTCTTCTTACTTCAAGGAAGCTGCATAAATGTTGATTAATCTTGCTCTGTTATGTTTAGTAATAGGATTTTGTCTTCGATATACTCGAGAACCATCCTCCATGTAGGCAAACTGAACATGAAGAAGTTCATTTACAAAATTGTCCATACCGTACTAGATCAATGCAAGCTTTTATCTTTAGCCGCACATTGCGATTATTTTTGTAAATAAGTATATACGATATCTGTGCAGACTTGATGTATCAGGAGACAAAAATGTGAGCAGGCCTGGAGAATACTTAAATCTATATAGTCCTGTCAGTACAGATGTTCTAGGTGTTATCGGTCAAGTTTTGTATGCAGGGCGAGTATTTTCAAAACAGTATGGTGATAACTAAACCTTTACATTTCAAATTTCTTAACTTAAAAACTCAATGCCTATCAATTTTACTAGAGCAAATTTGTATAATTTGACAGCGACGGAAAATATTTTACTTCCTTATTTGTTGTTCGCACTGTAGCCTCGTTGATGATATTTGATCGTAAGAAATCATCACTCAAACAAATTTTTTATTTTTTTTTTTTTTCATATTATCCCAAAGACTCTTTTCTTTATTAATGAATATTGAAGTATTGAAGAATGTATCGTCCATAAATTGGTGAAAGCATTTTTTAATAGAACTAAAATATGTCAATGATGTTGCATTGTATCATAGAATCATCCATTTATTGGTGACAGCATTTCATTAATGAAACGAAATATGGAAGTATTGTTTTATACAAGGTAGTATCGTCCATCCATATGTGAAGTATTTATTTTTTATGAAATTAAAACATGTTAGTATTGTATTTAATTGCAAGACAGTATCTTCTATCGTCTATTCATTAGTGAACACGTTTCCGCACCTCCTCTCTGTGACTCAGCAGTAAATCTTTATACGTTAATGTGTACCATGCCGTGCCGTAACTACACAGGCCTGTCATTTATTCACGTAGGATTATGATTGGTTGACAGAAATTTCTGCCTGAAATTACCAGAAACCAGACATTAACTTGAGGCTAAACTTTTTCTCTTATCACATATGTAGCAAGCTCAAAATTTATGGGAAATCTAATTAACACTCAAACTGCTTATTAGGACAGTGCATGGGCTGCTCATGCTCAGTATATCTATGCAATTAGATAATTTTTTTTTTGAAAATAATCCACCTTATTAAAAAGCTTTATATAAATTCACGATTATAAATTTTCAGGCATATACCCTCAATTTTGAAAAAAAAAGTCAGTTGTCAAAATAGGCAGTTTTAAGTGTTAAAACGATTACTTTATTGACTGGAAACGGAGGGAATTTCTGAAAAGCCACCTGGCCCTGTGTGGCTTGATGACAGGCCTGCCGTGTATGATGCAAGGATATTTTGATTGCTGTAACCCTGTTTTATCAACGTGTGTCACAACGCCACAACATTCCTATCTCCCTCTCTGTAGATTGTCGACAAGTTTTTGTGGGTAAGGTCCTGTTTTTTTTTTGGGCAGAGAATGCAACACTCGCCTTTTCTATAATCGCCGTGACAAAATGAGCACAGATTTTTTTCCAATGAATTTTTTTTTCTACTTATAATTGATGAAACATCAAGCTAAGTTTCAAAAAAAAATAAAAACATCAACAAAAAAAAAAGCAATGAAGAATTTTTATTTTAGGTTAGCTTTGACTCTCAAAGTAAATGAAAGGAACACTAAAAAAAAACAATTTGTCACAGTGAAGCTTACTTTGGCCTCTCTGATTTGAGTGTATCATGAATTGACACCATGCAACCAAACCATCTTTTATTTGTTTGTTTGTGTAAATGTGTCGCTGTCATTTATGTGTCTTCATTCTGCATTTTCACCTTCTGGGCTTTGTGTGTAATCGTATGTGTATATTTCTAATTTTTCACTCTACACACTCTAAAACAGCAACCCTGCTATGGAAATGTAAAAAGAAAAATTAACGAATCTTATCTTTCTAGTGTACCGCGATAATTCTATTTTAACTTCTCATCTACTCACGTGTAATTGTAAATACATTAAGTATGAGAATAACAAATTCACCATGCACAAATGAAAAACAAATCAATCTTTCATGACATATACTTTCATTTGACCACACTTGATACTACAATTTAACCAACATTTAAAACAAACATTTCTTTGTCGATTAGAATGAGGGATTTAGCGGACATTACCATTCCATGAAAAAAACAACCAAAAACAAGAGAGAGAAAAAAAAAAAAATTATGGTTATTGTCTTTTAAGAAATTTTCTTGGAAGTAATGTCACTATTTCAGATTTAGAATTGTGCACTTAAAAAAAATTTACTTGTTTTTTTCTTAAAATTAATTTTTTGTTGTTTTGTTTTGGGGGTTGCTTATAGAGCAGATGTGATTCAAATATTTGTCTTTTCTTTAGCGTTTGTTTGTTAGATCGTGTTGTAATAACCAGTAGCATGGCTTGGAGAATGAATTGTTGTACCCCCACCCTCTTTTTTTGTTTTTGTCTGAAAATAGCTAGTTTTAATTCATTAAAGTTTACTTGGTCCCCATCCAGCTCCAACGGGTTTGAAATACACAAGAGAATGAGAATTTTTTGCTCCTTATTGTCAGGATCAAGGTTAAAATTATTCTACTTACATGTTGAAGTAAGCATTGATCATTATAAAATAGCCACCAATTTGAAGTAATGCATAAAGAACTTGAAAAATTAAAAAACATTTAAAAGCCCCCAGAAACCCCTAAAAAATCCAAGTAACATAGAAAATGTTTGGGCTTGTTTCCTCATTGTTAATTCCTCACTAAAATATTTTACAACGAAACACATAGCATGTGGTGGGTAGAGATTTTTGTTGAGGAATCTGGATAAATTAAGCCAATTTTGTTTCCATGGGTCGTAAGTACAATGTAGCGACACCTTACAACTCATTGTAGGCCTTCTTTACTTCTTATGCTTACATCTTAAGATGAGTTGTAAGTTTACCACAACATTGTACTTCCAGCCCTGTATGAGTAAAACACTGACACTGCATGGTAGGAAATGTGTTAGTTAGTCACCGTGATAACACCGCTGTTTTGTGAGATGTAAGCAACGCAACATAGAAATATGTTGCCTTGTGTCATTAAATGTGTTTTATACAGTGTAGGGTTTGAGTGTTCTGGTTCTATGTTGTATATATAACACTTACTGAGCATGAGACTAGATCTGTTTGTTTTCTCTTTAGCACTGATCACATGATGTAGTATGAAGTGTATGTCGTGGGATTGTATGTGATATTGACATAACACAATGTATGTTTATATGTGATACTGATATATTTTGTTTGAAATTGTGTGAAATGTATTTAAATAATAGTATATGAAACAAAGAAAAAATATAGACTACTTTTTATTTTCTAGTCTCATAAGGCTACATCTCTAAGAGGTGTGGGGGGAACTGGCGCAAGTGATAAAGCGTTGGTCTTCTAGTCAGGCGAGGTCTCAGGTTCAAAACCCACGATCGTTCAAAACATTTCCTCCCCAACTGATTGGGTCTGTGTCAGTATAATGTGACTGAAAGAGAGAGGTTTCTGTTTGGAATCATGTAAACTTTTTAGACGTTAGTCTTGGGGTCCGTTGACAATAATTATAGCCTATATAGTGTTGATAGTGGACGCTTAACAACAATCAAACAAGGTTACACCTACCCTTTAAGGCTGTCCATCCAAGCTGTTATCATAATATCAGCAGCCGCACCTCTATCACAATCCTCCACTGTTAGTTGTTTAAGGGTAGTGAAGGATTATGAGATCATCATTTGTCACAGGGCCCGGTAGCCCTGGAGTAGAACATCAGCTTTCAATGCAGGAGGTCTGTGGTTCTAGTCCCGTTCATGCAACTTCGTCCCCTGATAGTTGGGTCAGTGTCACTTTAATGTGATCAGCTGAGAGTCATAGTATCTCCGCACTTTCTCTGTGGGGCAGCACTTACACTTGTCAGATTTTAGTCTTGAGACTTGTCCACAATACAGCCTATATATTGCTGACCATAGACGCTAAGCAACAACACACAGCCTCCATGACAACCATTTTGATTATTTTGTGGGCTAATTAACTTATTAAGTTTATCATGGTGCTTTTGATGATTTTTTTCTTCTTTCAATCACAAATTCATCCGCAGCGTTTGGTTATGCTTGGTTCAAATCATTAATTATCATTTTTATTTTATTGCAGCTCTCTTCTATGGAATACCGACACTTTTGTTATTCTCTCTTTCAGCTTTATTTCATTGATTTTGTGTTGCACACCATCACCGCCCTTTTTATTTTTATTTTTGTGATGTTGGTTGATTTGAAAATTACCAAAGCTTATTTTTTATTGTGTTGCTCTGCAAACTCCTTCATTATTTTAACAAGTTTAAATTCTTAGCAAGTGAAAAGCCTTGGTCTTTGACGTCCAATATATTTAAGTTTGAGTTATCCACTGCGATTCTCATATTTTTCATTTGGTTTGGTGTTTAACATGGATCTATCACACACGACTTAGGGCTAGATGTCTGACTGCTAGAACAGTTTTTCTCCTGCTGGGCATGTCCCTGGTTCGAAACCCACGATCGGTCAAAAGTGTATGTTCGAAGTCCTCCCCTACTGGGTGATGTGGGTATAATGTGACTGGAGAAGACAGGATTAACGGTAGTCCTTGTAGTGCAGTACTGCCTTTTTGTGACAGCACGTAAAATTTATGAGATGTTAGTCTAAGCACCCATCTGACACCACCACTTCCGCCACCCAGGTGTCTCCGCTCTGGGCTCCCCATGCCGTAGAGGACTTTGTGTCTTAGACCGAAGAGACATTAAACTGGTACAGGTGGTAGAGAGCTGGGTCTCTTAATCGGAAGGTGCCCAATTCGAACCCAAATGTATTTGTCCAATATTGTCCCCTGTGACATCAGTATAACGCGACAAGCTGAGACAGGAGTCCGCAGTCTCTTTGTGGCTGCACAGTGTTGGGACCAGCCTACAATAAAACCTATATATTGTGCTGATCTTGGGCGTTAAGCAACGGACTCAACTAGAGTTTGAACTGGAAGAGAGCCTTCAACCAAAGATTTGTATTGCATTTAGCACTGTAATACCCTCAGGGCACCTCACTGTGACATAATTATATGCATGGGTATCATCTCCGTAACATACTTATATCATAATACAACATCTGATTTTATTTTATACATGTTACTGTAACCGATATTTGTTGTTATGGAGAGAAAATCAGACTTAGGCTAGGCTCAAACGGATAAAATTACAGCGTGTTACTATAACAAATATTCGTATTGGAGAGAAAATTAGAACTGGGCTAGGCCCAAAGACTAGAAACGGTATGTGTCAATTTTCGGGTAATCTTATCAGATCAAAAGTTCATTTTTAGTAATACATAAAAAAAAATGGGGCTATAGGAGGAAAAGTTTGATTTCTGAAAAAAAAAAATTAAAAAAAAGAAAAAAAAAAAAAATGGAGTATGGATAAGGAATAATATTATATACATGACTATTGTGATTACCGATTTGTCCAACACTAACCCCCTGGCATGTCGTAACAACTCTGACATATCATCACACCTCATGAAGCATGGCATCATATCATGGCATGAACATGTTGACATTGCTACGATATCATGGCACCAGCAACAAATTAATGCTATTCAGATTTCACGTAGCTATTTTAGGAGTATTTTAATTTATTAATTTGAATTCCTTTTAATGCAAGAGCCTTCAGAAAATAGTGTGTATACTTTATTTGTAAATATAGTTTCTGCAAGCAAGGACATGTATTTTTTTTTTTTTTTTTTTTTTTTTTCATTTGCGCACTAGGTTTGTGTTTGCAATTATCCAGTGTTTTATATTTTGGGACAATTTTTCTGATTGGTATTTTGCTGGAGTTTTTCTGGTCACAATGGAAATACAATGTACACATTTTTGTTAAATTATTTTGCCTCACTGTAGCTTGTTAGAACAATAAAAAAAATTATTTTTTAATTAATGTGGCAAAAAGATAAAAGCTGTGTTTTTTAATTTTATTTTATGTAATTTTTTTTTAATTACAGCTTTTCAAACTTGTCAAGGAGTTTTAATTGTAACAACCTGTAGGGACTTCCATTGTTTAAAAAAACCCCACAATAATCTTATTAAAAGTGATTCAAGAAAATGATTTAACGTCCAATTGTTTTTTTTACAAGTAGAGAAGAGTAATTTTACAAGAAAAGTATATTGAGTTATTTTTTTTTCCATCTGCTTTGTTACTTAAATAGCATTAGTACTTAGGATGAAAAGAAAGTGAGTCACTATTTATGTCATTAAGTCAGATTGGTTTTAGAAATCATACCATGAAGACCGAAAAAAAAAGTAGTCTCATGCATGGCCAACTTTTTTTATATTATGTGCTTTTAACGTAGGAAAATTGTTAGTACATTTTTCTCACCGATCAAGCAATAAAAATATAACAAATAGACAAAACAAAAACATTGCATGCTTTCATCTTGAAATACTGTTTGTTAATCGCTCCCTCTCTTTATTTCTTTTTCTGTGTCAGGGTGAGACGTATAGTTACAAGGATGCCATAATCCTCGGGGACTACAGGATAGACGAGAGTCCTCTCAATGATGTCAAGAAGACAGACAAGGTTGGTCTTATTAGTCGATATATGGCTTGCTTTTTTTTTTTTTTTTTTTTTGGTAGCAGCAGTTGCGAAGATTTTACTTTTTACCGACACCACTTTTCTCATTACGGTAATTGATGTACTATTTGTCATATGGTGTTTTTTTTTTTGTTTTGTTTTTTTTTCCTTCTTCAGTTTAATCTTGATTTACCTTTCTTCAAGGCTAGCCTTATCGTTTCTTCACTGTTCAGCAGTTGTGAAGGTTTTACCGTTTATCGTAACCATTTTTCTGACAACCGTCAATGCTTTACAATTGGCTTTTTTTTTTTTCTTCCTATTTTCTTCTTCAATTTAATCTTGGTTTATTTTTCCATTAGGATAGCCTTTATAGGTTCTTATCATCACTATCTTCATTGTCATCCTATGTTGTTGCAGGAGCTATTAAGATTTTTCCAGAGACTGTAGATTCAGTGAGACATTTCACAAAGCAAGCTCACAGTGTTTTTGATTCGGGAAGCTAGCGCGACACGTGCTCACTGTATTTGTTTATTGAAATTGAAGAGGTTGAACAATGTTCAGGCTGAGTTTTTACTAAGGTGTAAAGAAGGAAGCAAACGCCTTAATCATCCTTAGCCATATACACAAAATTCTCACCATGAACCCTCTCACTATTTCACACTCTCTGGTTTTACTGTCAACTATTGTCATCACTTTAACTCAGATTATTGCTTTTTTTTGAAGCAAGATAACTCAAGAGTATCGCTTCTTATCAGGCAGTCACTGGTTCAAATCCAATCAAGTTACCTTAATCCTTACTGGTTGGGCCTTTGTCAGTATAATGTTACCGGCCCTCTGGCTGTATGGCAGCACATTGAATTGTCAGACGTTAGTCTTGGGACAAGTCTACAAAGATAAAAACGTGCATGTTGAAATTTTTATTAGGGTAAATACCAATTATTTCAATTTTTTGTTGTTCTCCTCTCCTTTGCATAGTGCGAACTGTGCACCCAAAACGCAAATTGATTTTACTCATTTTCTCACGTTGTTTTGACTGACATATACTCTCGAACACTTTTCCGTACCCCAAGCCTGGTGTGAGAACTTGGATAAACCTGACTTCTTATGCAACTGTAATTTAGTGGGTAGAGAAAAAATGAATAGTTGGTTCGAATGGCAGCTTTGCTGTAATTTAATTGCATCTGTGACTCTTCTGAAACTTTCTACCTTTTCCATCTTTCTCTTTTTTTTTCCCCCTCTTTTTTCCTTGTTTTTCTACAGAGCATGCAGAGAGCGGTAATAAAAGCATCTTTTTGTGATTGTTTATTTGTTGTTGTTTTACTCATATTTATTTTTATTGTTTTCATTTTTTTGGTGTAACCATTCAGACAACACTGCAAGTTTAACCATTTTCTCATTTCTTCTTAGAATACATAAGTTCTATCTATAAAAGTAAATAAATCGGCACACATAAATCATATCACTTTTTTTTGGTTCTTTTTTTTGTGCTTCTTATTGGATTGGTTTTGTAATTTATTTTTATGTCACATTCCAAGTGAACGGGTAAGGTTTTTGAAAGTCCCAATAACTCTCTTTAAGTTGTGCATGTAATTTTGTTCTTCTTTGCAAAGCCAATTTCTGTTTTGTATTTTGTTGTTTATTTGTTGAATGTGTACATTCAGTGAAACATTCAGTGAAGGTGCATTGAAGCATTAGTAGAATGAACAGTTTCAGCTTTCAATAACACTAAAGTCAATCAAGTCTGTAGACTTACATTTTTATAGATGAAACTGATTGGGGGGAGGAGGGGGGGTTTAAAAAGGGACAGAGATAAAACGAGAAAGGAAGAAAAAAAAAAAGCTAAAACTCAAAACAAATTGCACTATCTTTAAATGCTTTTGTTTCATTATTTTTTGTCTGTTTTGATTTTTTACCTTTTTTTTTCAGAGAAAAGTTTTTCGTTCGTTTTTGTTTTATTATTGAGTTTATTTGTCATTTAAGTTTAATAATAAACACAACTGAAATGTGTGTTATTAAAAGAAATTATCATATTTTCAATGTTTATTTTTTATCATCTTTTTTCACCCTGTAAAGCTTGTTATGAATAGTTTCTCTAGTAAATATCTCTGTCGCCATGAGGATGTGTCATAACGGTATTAAATAGATCAAGAGCTAGATCTCTGTACCATTGAGCAGTAGGTCGTAGGTTCGAATCTTCGCTCGTGTCCACGACATCTCTGTACATAATTCTTCCAGAATCTGAAGGGATGTAAACCTAATCTGAGGTTACAATCTCAGGTTATAAAATTTAGGAGCAGATAAGAAATATGAGATATATATGTCATACAAAAAGTATAAACTTTCGAGGCAAAACAATCGCTTCTTTTCAATGACAACAAGTTTAGAATGCATTCATGGTTGATAATATTATAATCAATTTTCCCCAGTCCATACTAAAAAGTTTGACGCGCATGAGAAAAATACCTAACCTATTCCTGTTCCATCAAATTGCAATACTTAAGTTTCTGGAAACTCCCCGCCATATTGCACAGCTTGTCCACATTTTTCTGAACTGGGTTATGCATATGGCTGCTCTTTGTACCTTCTGGAGGGCTGTTTGTGCTTTGGCAAACATAAGTCCATATCCTCTGGTTACAATATTTTAACAAAGCATCAATCAGCCAAACCAAGCGGAACTGATTATTTGGCTGAAATAAAAGCGCATGGAAAGATTCTTATTAATTCAATGGACTCACAGTATTTTGCCAGCAGTGCTCATGAAATCAATTTATTTTAAGGATTTTCCAAAATTCATATCTTTTGAACCAACAAAGATAAATTAATAATAAAATTATTCTGCAAATAAAATGTCTATTTCACCGCTTTCAAGTACATGATGTGACTCCGTTGACTGTTATTGGATGATTTAGCAATATAGTGTAAATGTCAAATCTGTGAACACTTCATAACTCAGACCTGTTTTATTTCTCTGTCTGTCTGTCTGTTTGTCTGTCTGTCTCCCCCTCTCTCTTTTTCGCCACGACGACAACACCCTCCCCCCCGGCAAACTTGCTCAAGTGGTAGAGTGTTGGTCTCCAGATTGGAGGTCCACAGTTCAAATACCACAATTGGCTTTCTCTATTTCTTCCTCTCTCAGTGTCTTCCTATTTCCTCACCATCTTGATGTTACAAACCTTAATCCACGTATGCTTATATTCTAATCCGCCCATATCTCCTCCTACCTCTCCTCCCACAGTGGAATTTTCCCTTCATCATGGCCAAGGAGAACAGAGAGAAAGCCTACACGTTCTACGCCAAGACTGCAGACCAGAGGGACAAGTGGAAAGAAGCTGTAGCCCTTGCACTGTAAGTGGCTATCTAGTTTTTGGTTGTAATGTTTCATTAATGGTAGACAATTTACTTTGCATTGCATTTTTTTTTAAATTTAAAAATAAATGCTACTGGAGAATGTACTAACATAATGGATATATATATGATTGTTCTTTTTTTTTTTTAGTACACATAATATGGTGATTTGGTATTCTTACTAAAAATCTCATGCTAAAATCAATGTTGTTTTTAATTGGGAGATTCCTGGTTCGAAACCCACAATCATTCAAATTTTCTCTCTCTCCGATTTTACCCCTATTATGTTCGGTTAGTGTCACTGTCAGTATAATAAGACCAGCTGAGACAGGAAACGTGGTAATCACGCACCAGCCTTTGTGTGGTAGCACGTAAAATTGTCAAACTTAAGTCTTGGGGGCTCATTCACAATAAAGCCTAGAAAGTGCTGACTTGAGACGTTTAGCAACCAACTCAATTCAATGTGTATGAATGTTTATTGACCTGTGTCCCATTCCCCCCTCTACTGAGAAACATTCTTCCCAACTCTGTATAGAATTTCCTTAGGACTTGGACGTTATCAAAGCTTTTATAAAATACTATGGCTCAATATATGTGTATTTATTTGCCTGCGTCCATTCCCCCCCTCTACAGAGAAACATTCTTCCCAACTCTGTATAGAATTTCCTTAGGACTTGGACGTTATCAAAGCTTTTATAAAATACTATGGCTCAATATATGTGTATTTATTTGCCTGCGTCCATTCCCCCCCTCTACAGAGAAACATTCTTCCCAACTCTGTATAGAATTTCCTTAGGACTTGGACGTTATCAAAGCTTTTATAAAATACTATGGCTCAATATATGTGTATTTATTTGCCTGCGTCCATTCCCCCCCTCTACAGAGAAACATTCTTCCCAACTCTGTATAGAATTTCCTTAGGACTTGGACGTTATCAAAGCTTTTATAAAATACTATGGCTCAATATATGTGTATTTGTTTGCCTGCGTCCATTCCCCCTGTGTATTTGTTTGCCTGTGTCCCATTCCCTCCCTCTACTGAGAAACATGCTTCCGAGCTCTGTTTAGAATTTCCTAAGGACTTGGACTTTATCAATACTTAAAATACTATGTGTGTATTTGTTTGCCTGTGTCCCATTCCCCCCCCCTACAGAGACAACAGCCGGCCTGCCGCGGGCTCCAACTACAGCATGTACACGTTTGACAAGCCCAGGGAGTGTGATGTGTGTGGGAAGCTGCTCAGGTAGGGCATGTTCACTACACTCCTCCCTCTGTCTGTCTGTCTTTATCTCTCTCTGTCTGACTGTCTGTCTGTCTGTCTGTCTGGCTATTGATACAGGGAGCTCACATAACGGGTTCTTACTCTATTTCTTTATTGAAATTAAGGCGGTTGAACAATCTTTGAAAAGAGTTTTTTTTATTAAAGAAGGAAGCAACCTCCTTAGCTATCCCGACTCAGGTAAGGAAAAAAAACCCTCCCCGTGAAACCTGGTGTCACTTTGAAGGTGAAAAAGTTAATAATAAGTACATAACAGTAAAAATGTTCTCTAAACTGCAAGTCCTAGCTAAATAGTTTCCAACAGGCAGAGAGAGAGAGAGAGAGAGAGAGAGAGAGAGAGAGAGAGAGAGAGAGAGAGGGAGAACTCTTAATCTTGAACTCTCTTTGTGAAACGTCTCACTAAATTCACTGTCTCTGGTAACACCATTTTGTAAAGGGTGAGAAGCACAAGAACCAAAAAAAAACAACAACTTCAAAGCAATCAATCAATATTACTATTTAACTGTCTGTAATTCTGTTTGTCTTGGTGTTTTTTTTCCTCTTGATTGTAGTTTTTCCATCTTATAAATACAAAAATCTCTATTTTTTTTTAAACTCACAGGGGAGTGTTTTACCAGGGGTACTTATGTGCAGGTATGTTCTTTTTTAAAAAATACTATATCATTTAATAATTTTCAACTGAAAATGTTAGAATAGTATTTGTATACCAAGAAATAAGGAATTTTAACAAGGCTTGGAAAAATAGTTAGATACAGGAATCTAAAGGCATACAAAGAATAAATCGAAGTACATCACTATATTTTTATCAAGTGTTTTTTTTTTTTTTTTTTACTCAATTTTAAAAGTGTTTGAAAAAAAAATTTCTGATAATAAAAGATCAGTATTTTTTTCTTTTACTTTCATAAACAATGCATGAAATTAGAGGTACAAATTTATTTCTCTCTTTAAAACATTACTGCCTTCCCACCCCCACCCCCTACAGATTCACAGAAAGCTGTCCACAAAGAATGTATAGGCAAACAGTTTAGAACAAACACAACACGTGAGTAAAGATTTATTCATATTTGTATGTATGAACAATTTTTGCACTAGTGTATTGGACAAATTATTAGAATAAATGTTAACTTTTCTCAAATCTTGGAATTTCTAGACGATAAGTTGATTGAGTATAATGGAAGATATAATTTATCTTTTGTTCATACTTTTATTATTATTATTATTATTATTATTATTATTATTATTATTATTATTATTATTATCATTATTATCATCATCATCATTATCATCATTATCATTATCGTCATCGTTATTATTATTATTATTATTATTATTATTATTATTATTATTATTATTACTATTACAGCTGTTATTGGTTTTAGTTGTGAATTTTATTATCATTAATCTTTACTGTTCTCATTATTATCATTATGTTTTCCTTGCTTTAAGCACCAGTGCGACCGCCTAGGACAGATATAAGGACCAAATTTGGTAAGAAAATGTGCTCCTTCTTTTGCAAATAGTGAATTATATGAAGCATTGTTATTTCATTATTAATTATTTTTATATTCACATTTAACTTTGACATTAAACGGTGAGAGGGACAAATTGAGCAATTGTTTTGTACAGATTTTATCTCATTACAAAGAAAAACACCCTCTTATGTTGTCCCTTACATTCGCAAAAGTTATAAGCCTTATTGTTGGAATTGTCAGTATGACTTGGGCTTATGTGTTTATACGGACAAATTAAATCAATGGAGTCACAGTATTTTGCCAGCAATGCTCATGAAATCCTTTTATTTTAATTTTTTTTCCTCTTAAGTTCATATCTTTGGAATCAATAAAAATAGAGTAAAAAATTTGTAGATTTGAAAAATTCAGCTTTTTACATTTCAAAAGAAGCGTAGAACCCTACGCGTTGTGACTCATTTGAGTTAAGCTGTTGTGTAAAGGCCTTAGAAATGGTTTTAAAAAGGACATTATTTTTACTGTCCCTTACGTTAAAGCTTCAGTTAATGTTGTTTCTAGGGCTTCTTCAATTTTTATATCTCCAATTTATTTTTTTAAGTAAACAACTTTTTAAATTCCACCGACACAGAAGCAGGAGTCAAGAAAAACAGCCCACTTTGTCTCACATCTCGAAACAATAATTTGCCTCAATTTCCTTTCCAAACGCTACCGGTTTTATTTTAATGAAAACCAACCTACACCTATCTATACCTTCAAACTGGTGCAAGTGGTAAAGCCTGTGCCTCTGGTTAGAAACCCATAATGAGCCAAAGATTTTTTGGTCAAAGTGTGTTCCCTATTTGATGTTGCTGTCATAATGATGTGATCGACTGAGATAGAAGTCCTACTCCTATTATCCTGCAGTATTTCTATCTGGCAGCACATAAAACTGTCAGACTTTAGTCTTGGGACATAACAACAATGTTACTATGATCTATATAGTGCTATAAAGTGCTGACAGCAACCAACTCAATCCGACTGTATGTTTATGTTCTTTAAATTTTATGATATAGCAACTGCACTCACACACACACACACACACACACACACACTCAGGTGCCATCTCCAAAACAAGATATTCCTTCAAGCCGCTGCCGTGCCTCCTAGATGCTAGTCATATGAAATAAAGAAAAAAAAAAAAACGAAACCAAAAGAATAAAAAATACGACTCTTATCATCCCTCTTCTTTTTTCCCCCTACAGTTGCGAGAGTTATAAAGCCTTACCGCGGGATTCCCCCCTGTCCGTCTGGCCTGGGCCCGCCACTGCTCCTAGGTCCGCAGGTGGAGTCAGTGGAGGTGGTGGAGGAAACGCAGAAAGATTGGTGGAGGGTAAGTGAATTCCTAGGCTAGCCTGATTCTCTTTGTGGACTGTCTTAGTTCACTTTCATACTCTTTCTCTTGCTCATTTCTTCTATCTTTCTCTGTCTCATTTTGTCTCTCTATCATGTCTCTTTCTGCCTCTGTCTGTCTGTCTGTCTGTCTGTCTCTTTCTTTAGCTCTCTCTCTCCCTGTCTCTCTCTCTACCCCCTCTCTCTGTCTCTCTCTCGTCTCTCAAGTACATACACATACATAAGATGCAGCCTGTCACAAAAAGGGCAATTTGGAAAGAGGGCTAATATGTGCCAAAAATAAATTAATAAGCTTCACATTTTGTTAACTCTCTCTACCTATCTGTCCTACTAGATTAAAAACGTAGAAATTGCAAACAAGTTTCAGACGTTTTTTTGTTGTTTTTCAGTTGAGTGACAGCCCTGTTTTTGTATTTCTCTCTCATGTCTCTATGTGCACTTCTATTATTCTCAGGGGAAGCTCAACAACGCCATAGGCTACTTTCCTTCAGAGTGTGTCAGGAAGGTAAGGACCTTTTATACATACAAGGTGGCATGCAAGGGAAGTGGGGGGGGGTTGGTGTGGACTGGTGCAAAATTGTGGTATTTTTCTCGTAGGTCAATGGTTTGAAACCCATGATTGGTCAAATTTTTTATTTCCCTGATTTCGTCCCCTACTGGTTGGGTTAATGTCAGTATAATGACACCTGTTGAGAGAGGATCCCTGGTATCCTTTTATTGTGTCTGTGTGGCAGCACATGAAATGGTCAGAGGTCCAGAGGTGAGCTCCTGACCCATCCATGGTACAGCCTCTCTGCTGGCGTTTGACACTAAGATACCAGCACTGTCTGTCTACAGGTCAATTCTCAGGAGACGCACCACATACCTTCATTATTGTTATAAAAAAAAACTAAGTTTTACTTTTTCTTTTGTGTAGTAAGGGTTTACTGAAAATATATATGGGAACAAAATGTCCATCATGTTAAAATGAATCCAACAAGCATGGATCATTCAATGTTCAATATGATGCTTTTAATATTTTAAAAATATTTATACATGTCTTAGTTAATGGATAGTTAGGAATGAGAGCTGACCAAGAGTTACGGAACTTGTTGGAGAATTCCTGATTCAGAAACCTGTTGGACCCCCTTATTCCCTACTGGTTGGGTGGGTGTCATTATAATGTGACGGGCTAACACAGCAGTCCTGGTACCCCTGCAATAACAAGCAGAGAACTTGACTTGCTCCAACCCAAGATTCTTAAGTCCCTATCTAGAATCCACACTTATGTTGGTCCTGTCCTTGGTGTATACAGTTGCAATTTGTTTTATATTTACATGTAATTTTGAACAATTGTCTCCACAGCATTATGAAGTGTTTTCTTATTCTTTACCAGACAATAATTATGTTCTTTTGTCTTCAGTCTTAGCCTAAAACATAGCAAAAGCATCCTACCACAAATGTGCAGATCTGAAAAAGTGGAAAGCAGAACCTGTCTATATATTGCCCTTTTGCCTGGCATGGTAAACAACTTTGAAACATACACACAAACTTCTAAAGCTTTTCCCTGATGGAATGCTTTTTGGGCAGTCGAAAACTGTACCTGCCAGGAGTCAGGTCGAGTTCTGAAATAGACACCTTGGAGATGGGAAGTTTGACATCATTGGTTACTGATCAAGCTTTCTTGACCTTACTTTCCAGTCATTGTCCAATTAATTTTTATGTTCACATGTTTTGACTGCAGGTATACTCAAAATCTGCTGTCATATTTTGGTTTAGGGGCTAAAATTGTAGGCAGAAATAACTTTCTGTCTTATTACTTTCTCAGGTGTTGAGCGTACTACAAATTTGAGATAATTTTTGGATTCAAGGACTAAAAATGTAGGCAGAAATAGCTTCTCCCAAAATGTATAAAAATTATCTGGAAAATCAAAATAAGATCAATTAATATAGTTTTGCACTCATTGCATAGATTCTTGTATGCATTATGTGGGACCGAACAGCATAGAAAAGCACCGAACATAAAAGCCCCTCTGATGGGGTAGAAGAGGTCTGCACTTATGCGAAAGAAAAAAAAATATGCTTTTGCTAGGTTTCTGAGCTCAGTACATTGCTAGCTTTTGCCATGTACACAACCACAATACATATACATATGCCCTCTGTTTCAAACCAACCACAACGTACGGCTTTCCACAAAGGGAGCTAAATCAAACGGTGAACAGATTCCAATTCAGGCCAGCCCGGTACAAAACGGGCGCACCCTGTCACCGTCAAACGACCAATCAAACGGAGGCAGTGCTCAACACCCGGAAGGAGCGGGTTCAAATCCCTCTGCTGCCACTGCATGTACTGTCCCACCGGCTGTCGTGCCTAGAGAACACAAGCGCTTCCCGTCCAGCCAATGGTACAGCAGTCAGGCCTGATTGTGGCACGGCCCTGTATACGACATGACAGCATGGCACCACATGTTATCATTATTGTCATTTTTATCATGTGGCAATCAGGATGAATCGGGCACAAATCGAAATTCTGACTTTTCTTTAGTGGGTTAAAAAGATTCAAATACACTTTTAGAGGTTAGAAAAAAAGTAGAACCAGAGATTTTCCTTTTGATATGGAAGAGGTTGGAAAAAGTAGAACTCTAATTTTGGAACCAGAGACCTTTTGATATGGAAATGAAAAAAAAAGGTCAATATAGAGTAGTTATTTCTATGTTTTAGAGGGCTTTTGCTCAAAACTTTTTTCCAGCGACTTGTGCCTGATTCACCTTGGTTGCCTCACATTTTATAGTAATAACTTTTTTCAGTTTCTGCCTGCCTGAACCAACGTCACTCTGTCGTAGAGACTCACTGACCGTCTCTCGCTGTTGTTCCACGTCGTAGTCTGTGCTTGCATGTTTCTCTCTCACGTTTTGAGAACTAATTTTCCGATAACATTGGCACAAACTAGTAGTTTGGGATGATCATTTATATTCCTAAAACCTGTCTAATATCTGACAAAGTTTGTTGGATGAGAAACTATGTTGGGGATCAGTGATTCCCTCTGTGCCATTGTGTGCTTGTGATTTATTATATCCAACAAAGTGTAATAATAATGTTGGACACAAAATATTCATCGTGATTGTTATTTTTTGTTTGTTTCTTTTTTGGGGGTGTTGTTTTGATCTTTTTTTTAATATAATCATGTGGAAACTCCAAATGTTTGCTTTGAATGTGTGTGATTTTTCATTTTGAAGCTTCAATGCTAACCCTGCCAGAAATATTGCATGTGAACAGTATTATTCATTGTAGATCAATGTTGTATCATTAACCCTTATCATATGCAATTCTTCTTCATTCCTTTTTTTTTCTCTTCCGATATCTTCAACTCCCGTCTCCCATTTTCCCCATAAAACATAAAAAAACAACCAAAACAAACCAAACTCCAAAACAACTGCGCTCGTCTTCTCGCTGCAAACTGCGCCGTCAATTGCGTCCGTTGCTAGACTATGTACGAGGATTGGAAAATCTGTAACGGGAGAAAAAACAGTACAGCGAGTTCCGCCTCAAACGGGCGACATAATTCAATGCGGCAAGAAGCGCCCCCTGGTGACACGCTGGAGAGCCTTATACAGTTTCCCTGGTATGTGGGCGCTCAAATGTGTCACATATAGTTTGTGTTTGCTCAAATGTGTGATGTCTCTATGTAGGGGCTCACGTGTGTCACAAATAGTTTGTGTTCATTACGTGTGGGCTCAAATGTGTCATGTCTAGTTTGTGTTCATTATGTGTGGGCTCAAGTGTGTCATGTCTAGTTTGTGTTCATTATGTGGGTGCTCAAATGTGTCACATATAGTTTGTGTTCATTATGTGGGGGCTCAAATGTGTTATGCCTTGTGTGTGTTCATTATGTTGGGGCTCAAATGTGTCATGTCTTGTGTGTGTTCATTATGTGGCGGCTCAAATGTGTCATGTCTTGTGTGTGTTCATTATGTGGGGGCTCAAATTTGTCATGTCTTGTGTGTGTTCATTATGTGGGGGCTCAAATGTGTCATGTCTTGTGTGTGTTCATTATGTGGGGGCTCAAATGTGTCACATATAGTTTGTGTTCGTTACGTGGGGGCTCAAATGTGACATGTCTTGTTTGTGTTAATTATGTTGGGGCTCAAATGTGTCACATATAGTTTGTGTTCGTTACGTGGGGGCTCAAATGAGACATGTCTTGTCTGTGTTAATTATGTTGGGGCTCAAATTTGTCACATATAGTTTGTGTTTGCTCAGGTGTGTCACATCTCTTTATGTGGGTGCTCAAATGTCTCACATATAGTTTGTGTTTATTACGTGTGGGCTCAAATGTGTCATGTCTAGTTTGTGTTAATTATATGGGGGCTCAAATGTGTCGTCTATAGTTTGTGTTTGTTCAAATGTGTCACATCTCTTTATTGGGGAGCTCAAGTGTGTCAAACATAGTTTGTGTTAACTATGAGGGGACTCAATTGTGTTAAATCTAGTTTGTATTTGCTCAAATGTGTCATGTCTCTTTATATGGGAGCTCTAGTGTGTCGCCCATAGTTTGTTTTCACTATATGTGGGCTCATCTGTGTCATATCTAGTTTGTGTCTGGTATATAGGGCTCAAGTGTGTCACTGCTACTTTGTATTCATTATGTCGGGGCTAAAGTGTGTCACATTTAGTTTGCGTTCATTATGTGGGTGCTCATGTGTATGTATATGGGTGCTCTGTTTAGTTTACATTTGCTCAAATGTGTCAAGTCTCTTTATGTGGGGCCTCAAGTAAAGTGCCGCCTATAGTTTGTGTTCAGTACGTGTGTGGGCTCAAGTGTGTCTCACCACAAGAAGCTGTACGGATATTTTTGTACTTCAATGATAGTTTAAAGGCAAAGATTGCTAATTTTCGGATCTTGCATGTTTGTCTTGTAGTCGTGGAATTGCTACTACAGTCCTGATTCAGTTGTGTGATTTCTGCAACATGTGAATTATTTTCTTTTTTTTTTCTTTCTTTCATTGTTGTGATTGCTTGGTTCGGAAAAACCATCTCAATGTTGTGGTGTATCTTTTGATAGCTTGTTTTGTGTGTCGTGTTTAAAGATTTAAGTATACACATAGCATTATAGTCCTGAAAACCTAAAACAAATTGTTAGGAATATAAATAGATTTGATTTATCCAGGCTGAAAGCCATGTATAAGAAATATGACTATTGCAGTGTTTAAGATAAAATTGGGTACATTTTTCTGCTAACATATGAACTCTTCACTGGAAAAACACTCTTTTTAGCATTTCTTGTAAATTGACATTTTTAAATTTAAAGTTCTGATGTGTTCTTCCAGATTATTGCCTTTTGTAATCTCAAATTTTCAATTAGGCTTGCCTTTTCTTCAATTACTGAGTCAAACCTTAGATGAATGTTCTTGTAACTGAAAACCTTTTTACAACTTAAATCATATGAAATTTGGATTATGACCGTTTTTCCTGTGTGGTTTTCATGTGTTAACCGACTAGTATAGAGTAGTCCCTGTATTCAGTAAACAATAATAGTATATTAACCTTGAAAATGTGGGGTTTTTAGTTTCTTTTTTGTCTTCTTTTCATAATTACAATGACAAAAATGGGACCAACTTAATTTTCCCCTCACAACATGTAACTGATGTAATCATTATCACAATATTTTAAATAACAATAGTTATAGAATTAACAATAATAATGATAATAATAATGACCATGACGACGATATTGATGATAATAATAATAATAATAATAATAATAAGAAGAAGAAGAAGAAGAAGAAGAAGAAGAAGAAGAAGAAGAAGAAGAAGAAGAAGAAGAAGAA
>RQTK01000580.1:235458-255630 GCA_003991915.1 Elysia chlorotica | reverse complement strand
GAAGAAGAAGAAGAAGAAGAAGAAGAAGAAGAAGAAGAAGAAGAAGAAGAAGAAGAAGAAGAAGAAGAAGAAGAAGAAGAAGAAGAAAGAGAAGAAGAAGAAGAAGAAGAAGAAGAAGAAGAATAATAATAATAATAATAATAATAATATAAAATTATTATGATTGTTATTATAGTAATGAAAATAATAATAATATGATGATGATAAAAGTAATAATCATAATAATAAACATTATTTTCATACCGCTCAACCCTAAAAAAAAAATGTAGGCTTATAGGAATTTCTTTTACAAATACATTTACATTTTACTTAATAATATTCTTAAAACTTGATACATAGTTAAATATAAACAATGAAACTTTAAATAAAGTAAACCCAATACAATACAATTCTAAAGTACAATGCTCATCGCATAAATATAATGCTAGTTTTCATTTATCATAATTTCTACATTTTCAGTCCTATCTTCTACTTGATGTCAAGTTACTATAGATAATTGCAAATAATGTTTAGTTCAAAAGATTTTTATATTTCTTTTATTTTAACATAACGATAACAAGATACATGGACTATTTCCTAGTGGCTGTTTTATATGAAGTAAAGTGATAATCATTAATAGTAACAACAAAATTGATGACAGTACTAAGTCAATAACCATGAAGGTAGTATTGAAAGAAATATGGAAAGTAACCCATACAAAAAGACGCACCCCCTAAAAAAAACAACAACAAAAAATAAATAACAACAACAAAAAACAAACAAAACACCGACAACAAGCGTTATAAAAAAAATGTAAAGAAAGAAAAATTTTCTTTAATTGATAAAGTCATTTGATGATTCCAATGGGAAAAGATGAATTAAAAATAGTTTTGCTAAAAAAAATAAAAAAAAAAAAAAAAAAGCCATAAGAAATATTTGTTGAAAAAGTATAAAGAAAAAAGAAATAAAAAGAACGCTAATTGAAACAAAACCAGGCAGTTGCAGTGTAAAAGAAAACTGTTCACCAAAGTTAATGATCTCTCCCTGAGTAACCAAATGTACGCAGGGCACTGCAATAAAGTAAACAAAAATACGAAAAAAATCAAGACAAAGCTAAAACTCATCCCAAGACCCCCCCTCCCCCCTCCACCGTGTCTACCCAGGTACGTCGGGACGATGGAGAGAGCCAAGGCCCAGCTAGTGCTTGACCCGCTCCCAGACGGGACGTTCCTGATACGGGTCACTAACAACCCGCAGCGGCAGGGCGAGCTCAGCCTCAGCATCAGGTGGGGTCGGATGTAAAATTGATGTTAGTCGCGGGACCTGTCCGCAATATAGCCCATATAGTGCCGATGTTGGACGCTAAGCAACAAAACTTTTCTTTTTGGTGTAGCAGTCGGTCTTTATTTCTATGCCATTTTTTTTTTTCTTGTTCATCTAGTTCTCTCTGCATCTCTCTGTGTCTCTCTCTACATCACCCTCTGTCATCTAGTTCTCTGTCTCTTTCTCTCTTCCCTGCACTCTTACCCTTCCGCTTTTTCTATCCGACCCGCTCTCTCTCCACCTCTCTCTCACTCACTCTCTAGCTTTTTCTCTCTGTCCTTATCTCTCTTACCCTCTCGCTCTCTTTCTCTATCTCCCTCTCTCATCTAGTTCTCTCTCTGTCTCTCTCTCTCCATGTCTGTCTGTCTGTCTTTCTTTCTCTGTCTGTCTGTCTGTCTATCTCTCCATGTCTGTCTGTCTGTCTGTCTGTCTGTCTCTCTCTCTCTCTCTCTCTCTCTCTCTCTCTCTCTCAGACACCTGTGTTTTTTTTTATGCCACTCTCACTTTATTTATTCCTAAATTATTTCTCTGAGTGGTCTTTTTAATTATAACTTTACCAATAGAAGTGGTTGCTGCAGAACAGGGATGTTTTTAAACTATCTAACTAGCTATTTTTTTCTAAAGAAAATGGAAACTAACGTATTCTCTTTGTTTTTTGACCACTCTGTCAATACCTCACTTGTAAATTGTGACATTTTTAATTTACAGATTTTTCTTTTCTTTTAATAAAACATTCTTACTT
Source organism: Elysia chlorotica (assembly GCA_003991915.1). Taxonomy (NCBI): domain Eukaryota; kingdom Metazoa; phylum Mollusca; class Gastropoda; family Plakobranchidae; genus Elysia; species Elysia chlorotica. The sequence continues at coordinate 253,586 of RQTK01000580.1, read as the reverse complement.
GTGAGTATATTGGTCTTTTTTTCCTGTGACAAGAAATAATAAAACAATGAAAATAAGTGCAGTCATACTTTTTTTTTCCTTTTCTTTCTATCTCTTGTTATGATAAAACATTGGCAGCTTAACATTGTTTCCTTTTTTATAATTTTCTTCCTGTACCCATCCTGTGACCAGATACGACGAGGCGGTTCGGCACATCAAAGTGAACCGCAGCTCTGATGGGCGGTTCTACCTGGCCAAGGGCCGCTACTTCAACTCGGTTCAAGTGAGAAACACCACATAATAAACCCCCAAAACACTTCTAATAGCGAATGTTTTTGGCGAAAAGTTTCTCCACTTTGTTGGAAGACATGAGTTTTGTTCCACGAGCAAAAATGTCATGATGCCATTTTGTAGATTTCCCACCTCAGTTAGCTTGCGCTTCATATTTTCCTTTAACCCTTCAGCGCTTTCCAGGGTAAAGTTGAAATTTTATGTGCCCATAACCTGTCACTTTAAAGGTAAAACACTGGAGATCACTGTGTCTTGAAGTATCCTACATTATTCCACAGTTCTTCCCCTTTCCATTAGAAAGTTGTTGATTTTTTTTAACCTCAAAACCTTGTGGATTTTTTTTTTTTTTTTTTTACGATTTTTTAATAGTGTAGATCAGCACAGGGTGTTAAAAAACCTGTGGCTTTGATGGAGTTAAATAGATCAGTGAACTACAACCTAAAGTACACTCTTGTGTGTCAATTGAGTCATATAAGCCTTGCTGGAATCACATTCCCAATAAGGTTTTTTGCTGATAGGGAAAGAACTAACCCTAAGATTGTTTTGTAAGATGAACAGAAATTGTGAATTTCTTTAAAAACATTTTCCGAAAACATTGCAATTGAACAGGAAAACAAAAATATAGAAACACAGTGAAAGTAAGCTCCAGTTGCTTACCAAACATTAAGATAATAATTACAAGCCATAACAAATATTTGTTGAAAAAGCACAAAGAATAAAAGAAATAAAAAGAACGCTAATTGAAACAAAACCAGGCAGTTGCAGTGTAAAAGAAAACTGTTCACCAAAGTTAATGATCTCTCCCTGAGTAACCAAATGTACGCAGGGCACTGCAATAAAGTAAACAAAAATAAACAGATCAATATATGAGTTTTTAAAGCGAGGTACAATCTGCACAAATCATCATTAAATGAAAATCTAAAACACGAGATGAATGGCCCAAAAAGCAGTGATCATGTATGGAAACTGAAAAGCAATAACTAAAGAACATACCATTTAATGGAAAATAATTTCAAAAGTGAGACCATACACGTCCGAAAAAAGTTTTGCAACCTCTGTACCGAGGAAAATACCAAATTCTCATAAAAACACAAACTTTAAACTGATTCGAAGGCTACTTTCACATTCTGTAAACACACACACACACACACACACACACAAAGATTCCTGCTGGCGATTGTAGACAAAGCTGGTAGTCTGAATCACCATATCAGCCTGAAACTCTAAGAGTAAATGGCCAACACAAATAAGGTATTTACATTTCCACTATACTGTAACTCAACATAAGGGGGTTTGTCCACATACCGAATCTATCTATCCATCTATCTGTCTGTCTGTCTATCTATCTATCTATCTATCTATCTATGTATATCTATCAATCTACCTTCTTACCTATCTTCATACCTACCATTCTACCTACCTACCTGTCTATCTGTCTACAGGAGCTAGTTGACTTCTACCAGGTGAACATGCTCAACGACAACTTTCCCGACGTGGAAACCACCCTGCTCTACCCTTACAAGAAAGTTTTGCGTAAGTTTTAAGATAAGATAAGATATACTTTTATTGTCCAACCAAGGAAAATTGTCATCGTCGTAAGGTGGGCTACAAAAAAGGTAGATAGACAATATTTCACGTATTTAAATCATATATGCTAACATAAAAAAAAGAAGTGTTTGTAGATATTTATATGAAAATCCAGAATAATTAGTTTTGCATATATATATATATATATATATATATATATATATACGAATAATGAGAATATTTAATATTGCACTGGTTATAAAGCATTTTAGGTACACAATAGTTATTGTTTGATGAAAAAAAGTATAAATAATGCATATAGATGTATATATTAGAACAATTATTAATCACTACGCAGATTGCATGTAATTATTATTGAATAGAGACAGTATAAAAGTCCATAGATATAATTATACGTATCAATAAAAAATTTAAAATATTTATGTATATAACATAATAAGAATTTGAAATATTAGACTGGTTATGATCACACAGTTATTATAGTAGAGACAGAATGTATCACAGGATTTTACTTCTGAAAGATGGCATATATGTGAAGGTACATCACTGTATAATGCAAACATTTTATGTTAAGAAATTAATGTCATGTAGACGTATAGAATGTGGTATAAATGATTCAAAATATCTATCAGTTTTGGCCTTCAGATGTCTTAGTTTTTCCGACCGTTGAGACACAATTAGAGGATGCCCTTGGTCTTTCAAAACACCCGACATTTTCTTAAAACGCGATGTGTCAAGTAGTTTTGAAGCGCTGTCAGCACTCTTGCCTGTAACTTTCGCCTGATTCATCCTAGTTCAAAGTTGCCTCATATATGTTCCCCACAGGCGACCCGCGAATCATGGGCTACGCTATCGCCATCTACGACTACGCGGCCACATCCACCTCACAAGTGACCCTGCAGAGGGGAGACCGAGTCGCCATCCACAGCAAGACGGGCCAAGACAAGGGCTGGTGGAAAGGAGAGAACCTGCGCACAAACAGGGTAAGTCCTATGCTGGCTAACTTGCACATAGATCACCATCAGGTACATATCTGAAAAATATTGATAAATAGACGGGGCAAGACAAGGGCTGGTGGAAGGGAGAGAACCTGCGCACAAACAGGGTAAGTCCTATGCTGGCTCATCTGCACATAGATCACACTATCAGGTACATAATTATATGAAGAATTTTGATATACAGATAAAAAGGTAAATTAGAAATAATGTTTTTATATTTGAAATAAAAAAAACAACCGAATTGGCTTTTTTTCTTGTCATATATGCATAACAGATTATTATGATAGCTGTATGTTTGTTTTGCATCGATGGAGTGATCAATAATGGGCGTGTAAATTTTTTTGTTTTTTTGTTTGTTTTTGTTAGTTTCTTTTATTTTTGCATCCATGAAGTGATCAGTAATGGGCGTGTATACTTTTTTTTTTTGTTTTGTTAGTTTCTTTTACAAGATTGGCTTTTTTATCATGGCATTATAAACATATGGAATAGTAATGATAGTGATTATGTTTGTTTTGCACCGATAGATAAGTAGGTGTATGGGTTTTGTTTTATATTACTAGATTGGCTTTTTTACTATGGCATAAACATATGTAATAGTAATGATAGTGATGTGTTGTTGTTTTTTGCATAAATAGTAGACATATAAATAATGGATATGTATGTTTTTGTTGTGTTTTACTATGAAGGCTATTTTCTTGTGGTATATGGATAACTAATAGTAGCACATTTTTGTTATCCATTGATAAATAGATACATTGGCATACATTTAAGTAAATGACTTGTGTCTTGTTTTTTTTAATGATTTGTTTACCAGATTGGCTATTTTCCGCTGGCGTATGTGGCAGAGGATGAAGGGAGTGCTTCCCCCTGAACCAAAAGTAATACTCGATATCTACACTGAGCTGTAATTCCACAAGAAAACCTCGAACCAGAACATACTGATCGAAAAACTCACAGAAGGATATATACTGATGACACAGTTTGAGAAGAATATGTGATATGACAATATGACATGCAGAGGATAATTAATAAAACACGAAGACAGAAAAATATAATGATGAACTCTAAGTAAAGCATATTGATGAAACACTCTCAGAAGGATGTATAATGGCGGGACACATACAGAAGAATACTTTGATAAAACGTGCAGAGATAAATACATATATATGAAGAAAAAACCCATAAAAAACAAGAATATAATGATTAAGGAAAAACTCAACTCATTGAAGAACATATTGATAAATCTTTCTCTTTCACAAGAATATATTGATAAATCTCTCTTTCACAAGAATATATTGATAAATCTCTCTCTCTCAAGAATATATTGATAAAGCCTGTTGTGAAGAATACATCGATAAACATGTGAAGAAGAATATATTGATCAACCATGTGAAGAACATTTTGATAAAACTCTTACAGATGAATATATTGATAAAACGTTGACAGATGAATATATTGGTAAAACACTGTCAGAAGAATACCTTGATGAAAGGTGCAGAGAGAAATATATTGATCTGGTATGCAAAGAGAATTCATATAACATACAAAGTGTATACTTTTCCTTGCCGTAAGACTGCTATGTGATTTGGAGTGAACTGTAGTGGACAAAAACATTACCTACTCTAGAGGTTTGCGGTCTGCGGTAGGACCTCAGGCATCCTCACCTTCCCCAAAACGCGGCTCGGGAAGTGAACCGATCGTCAGTGTGACATAAAGTCTTCCGACCCTTCCCCATGGGTTTCTTTCAAACAGATTTTGCGTGGATGGATTGTGGATAGCAGCTATCGCAGTGGCTTTGAAAGCTAAAAGTGTCACGCGTCTCTATCTAGCTGCGGCGGCAAAGATTTCCTTCTTTTATGAAGTCTATGATACAAAAGTCTGTCAGAAAGTTTGTGGATAGCAGGCGTTCGATCGGCATTAAACACTTTCATGCGTTTGGAGATATGTCAATGTTGAGATGTATGATAATTTATTGATTTTTCATCTGATGCTATATATGGCTATGTGTGTGGTAGGAGGAATAGTGTGTCTGCGAACTGTTTGAGTACTCTTAGGTGTTTGTTATATTGACACATTGAGATTTATGAATGCGTTTCACTTAATCAGTTTATCATCATTGTCATCATCATCATCATTATCATCATCATCATCATCATCATCATCATCATCATCATATTCAATTGGAATGCTTGTGAATTGGTTTTACGCTTGTAATGGTAAACGTGTGCCTCATCAGTTTCCTTATCTAACCCTCTTCCTTGTTTGTGAAACATCTAAAGCAGACTGGAGGGCACAGTAGCGCAGGCGATAGAACGTCCAGCTTTTGGTCAACAAGTCCTGGGTTTGAATCCATAAAAGACGGCCTTATTCCACGCTGATTGGGTTGGTGTCCGCAAAATGTTCTGGTATCGGCTCACTGTCCCTGTGTGGCAGGCTGTGCAGTGTAAGTTCCAGCCAACCCTAATGTTGAGCTGGGAGATGAGGACCTTAATGGAATAAATCAAAGGCTGCACCTAAGGCTGATACTTTCTCTCAAGATGTGCAGGTCTTTCATCTGACCCTCTGGAGTGCAAAGATCAAGGTGTTTGTCGGAAAAGGAGTACTATATTAACAGCTCTGTTTACACCATTTGAAGTCTCGATGGAGTCTCTTCATTCCCTTCTGGTTGTGTGGTGCAGTACAAGTGGTAGTGTCCCCGATAGTCCCCCCCCCCCCCCCCAATTCAGCTGTAAAGCCTTTTTTCTGGAGTTGACTGTTAGACCAATAAAACCACACCATAGTATTGAAAGTTCTTTCTGTTATAAATAACATGTAGGAACACTTAACAAATCAATGCTGAGCTCTGAATTTTATGGTTTTATGTTCATTGCCGCTGAAACCCCCCCTTCTTTTTTTCTTTTTTAAGGACTTACACTCATTTTTGTGCAGGGCACAGATATGATTATCAATGTGGTAAATATCCTGATGTAGCAGCTAAGTTGATGGGTTTTTTGTTGTTGTTTTTTTGGTCTCCTAAGTGTAGTGGGAAATCTGTCGCTCTTGGATCATTCCATGGTGAGATGCCGGCCTATCTGCATAGCTCAAAGTAGTCACACTAGTTGCCAACAATGCTCATGAAATTACACTATAGTTACTAAAAATCATATCTTTTGAACCATTAAAGATAGAAAAAATAATGTTACAAATTTGAAATCTTCAGCTCTTTATATTTCAAACAAAATGTCTCCTTTATCGCTCACATGTACGCGATATGACGAAGATTTGAATGAAAATATGAAGTAGTTCAATGGTGCAGCTATAATGGCTTCTATTCAGGAAGTCCTCATTTTGATGTGTAAAATGATAAGTATTGTACAAATATAATTTAATTGACTGAAACAAAAGACCTGGTATACCATCTCTGTCTCTGTATGGCAGAATCTTAAATTGTCAGCTGTTAGCCTTGGGACCAGTCTGCAGTATAATAAAACCTAGTTGATGATGATAGATGTTAAAAACTACGAACCTAGGCGAAAGTTTTGCTTCCTGTGGGTTATGCCAGGGAGGCTTAGAGTTTACTTTTACAATATGCTTTTGTGTATGGCCTTTTCTGAGATACATCATAAGTACCTTTATTTTTACTGTCAGTTTTTAAGTATTCTATATTGATTGAACTTCATCTTTCCCACCGTCCCTTCCCTACCTCTCCACCCCCCCCCCCCTCTTTTGTGCATTTGCTTTATGAAAGAGAGGAAGGAGACACAATCAAACTGACAAGCATGTGAAAAAAAACGAGACAATGCTTAATGCAATAAATAATACTGAATGTGTGATGTGAACTGTTAAAACTGTTACATTTGTAAATCTTTTTATTTCTATCATCAGTGGTGCTTTATCTGAGAGAGTTGGGCCTTTTTTTCTCATGTTGTTTGCCCTTTTGCATTTCGCTCTCTTGCTCCTCTTGCAAGAATTCACACACTTTCTTTTTTAACTTTGTACTGCGAATTGGGGCAGAGCCACTCACAAAAGATGTTTTATTGTAAATTTTCTATTACAACTGTTGACTACAGCTTTATACAATTCTTGTTATTGCGCGACATGACGTTAAAAAGCTTCTATCAGCAGTTTTGTAGAAATTAGAGATACAGCTTGAAAAGATTCTATCTCTAAAGAAGAATCATCAAAACGAAAACTGTATAGATTGGGGAGCCTAGTCATATAATAAATAAAACCCATTAGGACTATTGGCCTAGTCATAAGTCTGTAATAGTCCAAACTTTTTAGTTTGTTTTTCTGAACAGCGAAAAAAAGTGTAGATGGAACCTTTCTTATGTCACCTGGCAATCAGTTAATGCAAATAAGTTCCATACCGTAACAATTTATTTAAGGTAATTTGAAATTATCGCTTTTATGACCGTTGACAGATTTTTATCCATCGCATGTGTCAATTTTTTTTCTTCTAATTGACATCGCATAAAAACTGTGCTCACTGTTTTTTATGTGGGCTGGGTTAAGGTATGTTTAGTTAGCTTCAAAAATCATTGTTGAGAATTGGTTTGAATCAAGTTTAGCTGTTTTGTATAGCCAGATTAATTTCTTTGCTCCCTGCGGCATAATTATGAAGATCTAATACCTTAGACCTATCTACTGATTTCACTGGACATTTCCAAATTGTAACCAAAATGTGTAATTTAAAAGAAAATTTTTTTTTCCTTTCCTGTGAGCTGCATATGTTAGAAAATGAATTTTTTGGTAGTGGATTCTGAACTTCATCATATAGATCATGTGGATGAAAATGATTTTTTCTTCTTTGTGTAAAATATTTTTTTAATTTAAATTTACCACAGAAGCAATTTATTATTAGAAATAGAGATGACATTATCCATAGTTTAAATTTACTTTTTTATTTTTAAGAACACCGTAGGAAACAAAACGAAAGGACGATTGAACATTGTGTTGCAACTCCGAACAAAGTCAAACATGAGCTTGAAATTTACAAAAATCTGCAGGAAAAACAGAGTGCTTCATATTCTTCAACTCATAGTCCCTCTTTCTTTTCATCACCATCACCACTTTCACCAATTTATTTCCAAAACGTCATGCTGTTTGAAACAAAGCTGGATAATCTACTTACGAATCATTGATTCTCAAATTCTCTGGAGATGTCATACCCAATAAGATTTCTGAAATGGTTCAAGCAATTTAATTTTTCTACATGTGTTTGTGAAGCTATATGTTGCCTGCAGTTACTCACATTGACTATTTTTGTTATGATCATCCATAAAGATTCATCCTGTTTTTGATGAGTTTGAAATATTTTGTGAAGTGCAGATATTGTTATATAATTATGGTGGATTTAAATGGACTATTTTTAAATATTACTGTATGATTCATACTTTTTCCTCTGACGGAAAATGGCAAGATATTTGATGTATTTATTCATGACATTAGCAGTATATTTTTGTCAGTTTAGTGACTGTTTCCTCGAAGAGGCTGTTTTTCTTTTTACAATAAGGTTGTTGTTCAAATCTTTGAGAATCAATAATTATGCTTGTTATCTCCCTTATGCACTTGTTTTCTTGTTATCTAAGATGCGTTGAAGTTATTGTTAGGGTTGGCTTGTTATTTGGATATCTCAATGTTTTAGAAATCACGCAATTAAGAGTGAGAACTAACCAAACGTTAGATCTGGAGTAAAAAAATTAACTAAAAAGACAAACAGGGCAAATTAATGATCAACCATTGCCTCACAGATGGCTGACAGTGAGTTAATGCTGCATGTTTCAGTATTTGATTATTTGGTATACCCAGTCCACCGTAATAGGCGATCTCAGGGTCTGCATCTTTCAGTAAACAAGTCCTGTTTTCAAACATTGGACTTTCAGGAATAAATCAATAAAGAAATTTAGACGTTACAACATTACAAAAATGGCAGTTCTAGAGGGCAGCAAGTTTTATAATGGGAACTGTCTTTTTGTTGTTGTAGCCTATTTAATTTTAAGGACATTTGGATAATTATATTTAACAAGAAAATAATTGTATTGTTGTGACTGTTTTTGTTTTTAATTGACCCTAGTAATTGTTTTTCTTCTTTAGTAAATTTGTTGCAGTCTGGCAAAATAATTACTTTGGAGGTTAATATTTTTATTTTATTTTTCTCTTGCATGGCAGTGTTGATAAAAAAGAAAGATATTTTTAACATTCTACAAGACTTTCAATAACTTCCACAAAAATCAGGTTCTAAATTATATATAATAATTATGCACTATAAAATGCTTTGATTTAGATGGTATAGAAAAAGAAAAACAAAACAAAACAACAACAACAAACAAACAAAGATTTGTTGACAGTAAAAAGCAGTGTATTCAATGTAGTAATAAAATATTAGGCCTTTTACTCATGTACCAAAAACAGCAAGGCGAAAATTCCTGTAACACAAATACTCAAGCTCTGCCTGTAAATGGTAAAGAAAAAAATACCAGCTAGCATTTACTGTTGTTTTTGTTTCTTTATTGCATACATTTATTTATTTGTTATTTGTTTTTTGTTTTTTTTGTAAGTTTTAAATGTGTGACTTATTTAAGTTACATTTGGTCATGCTAAGCCTTTTGTTTTATAGTGTGTGAAACCACCGGTTGATTTTACTTACAATATTGTAAAAATTAATAAATTAAAATATTATGCATTGCATTATTTTTATTCTTTTGCATTACAAAACTTTGGCTGACAGTTGTAGGATTTTGGGAAAATGCCGCCTTTCAATTTTCTAATCCTATAATGGATTATTTTCCTGATTTATAACACAATCATGTTTATACATTTATCTTCTCTGCTTAGCCCATTGTGCTTTTGGAAATATTGTACACTCATAATTCTATTCCTTGTATGGACATATGAACATACACACTTGCAAGTGAAATGAAAACACTACTCTGTACATTATGCTCAAAGGTTTTCTGTTTGTATATACATGGACATATAATAAACGCTGAATAAAGACTACATTTACTTTTATTCACTCACTCTGAAAATAGTGGGGACAACTTCTTTTCAGTGAGTTTTGAAAGTTGCGTTGAATAAATTCTCACTTATATAACACAACCTTTTTATACATATGCTTGATTTATTTTATTTTTTTCTGTTGTGTTTTGTTAATTTGTTCTGATATTAATTGGTGTTGTTCAAATTGAAATATTTTGTTTGAGAAAATCTTTTCTTCAAAATGATTTCTAAAAAATAGTCGTAATAAGTCAATAAGTCAAATGTAAAAAAAATTTAATTTGAACAGCAGCACATAATAGAACCCTTACTCACTTGTGTTTAAAAGAGATATAATTTCAATCCTGATTTGGAGAATACCAATACTGTCATGCTGTGTTCACTGTTAGACAACTAAAGAAATGCATTCTTTCAGCTATCAATAATCAACACATTTAACAGTGATGTCAGGATTTATATATAATGTGTCCCACTGAGACTGAATTCCTGGTATCCCCACTAAAACTGGCACTTTAGTCATGGGACTGGTTTTAATGTGTCCACCTGAGACAAAAGGTCTAGTGACATTTTAGTCATGGGACTCGTCTACTATTCAACCAGGGAAACTGATCAAATATGCAATTAATAATATTCAATGATGCTAGACGAATCCAGAGGACATAAGCCGATTTTCTGTTCACTCCAATTTTTGTTTAGTTTCAGGACGCACAACTATATTAATACATTTTTCTGGGTTCTTTGTGCTGCATTGGCAAACGTATATCTTGGACACGTTTTACACGGCTCTGAAAGGTTTTTAAACTAAGTTTTACACTGCATTTATTTTCAAAATAAAATCCAGGTTTGTGGATTAAATTTAAGTTCCCTATGGTATTTTTATTTTTTTAAAATTTATTATTTATTATTATTTTTATTATTATTATCATTATTTATTATTATTATTATTATTATTATTATTATTATTATAGAAAAAAGAAGCTTAAAAACAAAAAAGTTCATATAATAATTTCATCAATAGACCCCTCACTTTTGATATTAATTATGCTTTTCTTCTTTCTTTGCTCAAATCAAAATACAAAAAAAAAAAGAAACAGCCACATACAAATTACAATTAAACGTAATAGATAAAGAAAAAGAAAAAAATAATTGTACTTTTCAAGTGATCATATTTATTTCTCAGTCTGTGTGCACGTGCAAACAATTCACCATCAAAAATGCATACACAATCATATAGTTATTAATTATTATGTGTAACTTATGATTAAACAATAGAAAAATCAAACCAGGAAGGTCTAGTATGCAAAGTAAATTGAATAAGATTCATCAATAAATTACATAATTCACACTTTGTGGTATTATTTTTAGAACATAATGTTTCTTACTGTGTTGAGCTAAGACATTAATGAAATAATTTTCAAAATAGGGAAATTAGATTTTAGAAAGTAAAATGCTACCTTTTTCGAAATATATGTTTCAGATATATTTGAATTTAAGTAATAAATATAATTTCATTAAAATTAAAATACCAGTGAATTTTTACCTGTCAACTTAAAATAAATATTTATTTAAATCATTTCTCCTACAATTTTGTGTGTGTGTATGTGTTTTTGTTGAGAGAGCACTCTTATGAAAATAGCCCTTTACTTCCATTTCAAATAATTATGATTTTAATATATACATTTTATCACAAAAAATTCTACAAATAGATTTCAACTTCAACGCAGCCCAACTAAAAACAAAGATGCATCAGACATTCAGAAAATATAATTAGGCCAGTGCATAAATTTTTATTTTTTTAAATATAGAACAGAAGCAAATAAATTAATTAAAATCATGTGTGTGACGGATTTTGTTTATCAAAAGTGAAACAAAAAACCATGATGGTTAAAATCATGAAATCGTAAAAATGAATAAATAAATCTTTAATGTGGACATTTATTTATCAATAAACATACAACAGATTGCCAAGCTAAAAAACAGCAACTAAAATGAAATGAAACAAAATTATTATTTTATGGTTAACAACATTGCTTTAAGGTTTGAAGTTAAAATGTATTTTGTGATAAATTGCAACATAACATCTGATCCTCTAACGATTAATGTAGAACTAGCAAATCATGCTTATGAAATCTAAGCCAATTTATGCCCCAACAAAAGTGTGCGCATGTTTTCTCTTTTATACCAAATAAAAACAAAAAGTGATCTATAAATGCAGTGCTACACCAGCAAGTTTGGAAAGGTAAAATGTATGTTTAGCCGTAACATTTAAAAGTGTCATGGAAACTACTTTATATTAAAAAGTTTCAATAATTATGCCATATATAAACTGTATGGAGTGACATTTTCATTTGCTGTGATTAAATATTTATATTGTAGTTGTAAGAAAAAAAACAGAGAACACAGTTAAAATATAATAACATAGAGATTATAAGGTACTTATGTCAGAAAGACTTTAAGTTTGTATTAATACGTTTTACATTGTAAAATAGATGGGGGGAATATACAGTACAATTCGTAATAATTGAATTTTTTTTTTTTTCTATGTTTATTTAATTGTAGGTTGGTTCGTATTCGAACCTCTCGAAGAATATGTTTTACTTTTAACATCACTAATTTTTTACCAAGTTGAACTTACTTCACTATCCGATCTTCTCTCTCTCCCTCTTTCTCAGAGAGAGAGAGAGAGAGAGAGAGAGAGAGAGAGAGAGAGAGAGAGAGAGAGAGAGAGAGAGAGAAAGAGGGAGAGAGGCAAGGGCAAAGAAAACTATCAATGTCAATACAGACATTTCTAAAGTAAAATGTTCATAGTTGTTGCATTAGTGCAATGTTATGCAAATCCATGAAATCAAAGTCATGATAAATTCATTTGTGCACTAGCACCAACATTTTGGCTATACGCAAAATTATTTTAACCCCATTTGGCATTTATTTTAAGGTTAACAATAATATTTGGCAACATAATAGATTTGATTTTGACGCGATGGGCATAAAATCGCTGAAGATGATAAACTTACAGTCTTACACATCATATGATTGAAGCAAAGTGAACAAAGTAAGTTCAAAGGAAATAATAAATAGTGCATAATTTTAAAACAAATTACTCTATAATGAATCTAATGGGCAACTGCTATTTTAGACACATAGTATAAGCCAACGTGCAATGATAACCCAAGTAAAAAATAAATCTTGTTTTTAATTATTCTTTTAGCCTTATTATTTTAATCATATTTATTCATTTTAAGCAGCTCTTCGTGTAATGTTAAAAAAAAGCTTTTTTCTCGACTTCAATCCATGAGATAACTAGCGAAAGATCAATGGTTCGAATATATTTGTAATCATTTTAAAAATAGTAATTTAAAAAAAATAATTGTAAATAAACTATAGATTTGAAACAGATTTATGATTTATGATGCAAATTTCCGGCCGCCAAATCTACGTAGATTTCCGATTCGAGGAAGCGTCTGTAGGAATCTTTCTCCATCAACGCCTGAACTCTTCTCTGTGCCTCATCGAACGTCTGCCGGTTGGGGTTAGAGGTCACACTCTCGTAGGTCATGGTTCGCGTTTTGGAATCGAGGTTAACCTTTAGAGAGGGCAGACAAAAGAAACGAAATAATGAATATAAAGCTTGGAAAGCTTGAAGCATTAGAACATCTGCCTTTTATCATCATTACTGTATCTAAATACTGTAAAGTGGCAACCTGATATGAAATTCTTGCTTAGTCGGCTCTGGCTGCGAAAGGCAGCATTATTCTGTTATGATTATGTGGTTATCTGTGTTAATGCTGTTGTTACTGTTCTTATTGTTGTTGTTGTTGTTGTTGTTATTGTTGTTGTTGTTGCTATTGTTGTTATTGATGATTTCTTCTTTTTCTTTTTCTTCTTCTTCTCCTCCTCCTCCTCCTCCTCCTCCTACTTTTCTTCTTCTTCTTCTTCTTCTTCTTCTTTTTCTTCAACTTCTTACCGTTGCTATTATTATTGTGTTGTTATTGTTTTCTTATTGTTGTTGTTCTTATAATTGTAGTTTCTGTATTGAGAATATATATTAATCTTTCTTTAAAAAAAACAACAACAAACCTACTATTTCCGTATTGGAAATTCGCGCTCACCTCTTTTCGCGCCTGCACCGCTATGTAGTCGTTGAAGATCCTCTGCGCCAGAGTGGGCAGCTGTTTGCTGGACTTGCTGTGCTTGTAGTTCTCGCAGGCGATCCAGAACTCGATGTTCTCGTCACTGTGTTCCGACAGGAGGAACCCTCGGAACAGTTCCAGACCCGCTAGAGAAGGGAACGAAACAATGGGGAAAAATGTAAGTTATGTTTATCTTTAAGATCATTAAAATCATAGTCATTTAATTATTAGGCCTGGTGGTATACTATTATCTCTATCGTTAATATCATCATCATTATTATCATCATCTTAATCATCATCATAATCATCATCATCATGATCATCATTCTATTATGATCCTCATCCACGTTTTTTCTTTTTTCTCTTCATGCTTCTCTCTCTCTCTCTCTCTCTCTCTCTCTCTCTCTCTCTCTCTCTCTCTCTCTCTCTCTCTCTCTCTCTCTCTCTCTCTCTCTCTCTCTACGTCGCTATCAAACCACAAGCCCATAGGTTGGTACAATGTACTCACTTTTGTCGAAGAGCAGCGTGTTGAACGATTTGCTCCACTCTTGCGCCTCCTCAGGATCAATGGTGGCCAGGCGTCTAGCGCCCTCGTCTCGCTCTACAACGCCCAGGGTCGAATCTGTGTGCCGGCGTCGAAGAAACTGCATCTTGCGAGATATCTTCTTAGCACTGTAAATACACAGAATGAAAAAAACACAATTATTACTCTGCTTATAGATAGTTAGATAGGTGGGTAGATAGATAGATAGATAGATAGATAGATAGATAGATAGATAGATAGATAGATAGATAGATAGATAAATAGATAGATAGATAGGTAGATAAAATAGATAGGATGCACACTCAGTTCTATTCTGACATTAGCCCCCACCTCCGTGGATACACAACAGCATTATCTGGACGTTACTGTGACACAAAAACTTATATATATGCAGAAAAATTATGGTTAGCTTACATTGTGGCAGAAACCATACAATTTTGCCGGTAAAGAAAGTAATAAACATTAAGTAGCTCAGCCGTTAGTGTTCCTAGTTGACGTGGAAAAGGTGTTTGCATCTAAGCTTGATTTCAGTTGAAGTTTATTCAAGAAAGATGTGGACGTGAACTAATTCATCAATAAAAAACGGAGCAAGCAAATTGGGCATTGCGTCTGGTTCTAGTTACAGATAATTATTTCCATTTGACGCACGATCTTGCATAAAACTGTCAAAAGGAGTTAAATTTAGGATTTAAGAAAAAAAATAATTACGATCAATTATTTCTAAAATTGACTTAACAATTAATTAACCAGATTTTTGTAAAATTAGAACAGATTTAAACGCAATTACTGTGACCACGAATTTTTTTACCCGCGCCAAAAAATGCTGATGCCCATAAAACTGTAGCATTAGCGATGGAGAAAAATTACCAAGGCTAATTCCATGACGCGAAAACCAGCATTCCGTAATTGTAGTGACTTCTAACACACGATCAACAACCGATCTGAAGCCACAGAACAATATTGAACTAATAATGAGGAGATCACACGAGATATTTTCTAACGTTCTCCGAATATCATCGCATAACACAAAGCAATGTAACCACAATCTCGTAGGCTAATATATTCTAGACGACTTCTAGTTTGATTTGTAAAAATCCTGGTCTAGAGTATTTATTATTTTTTAGTCAGTAATGTATAAAGATCTAGATCTTGCGCTGTAGTAAGTCAGCGATGTCTACAAATCTAGACCTAAACGCTAGAAAAGATTGCCACTTTGTCTAGAAATCGAGACATAGATCAATACACAAATTTGCACGAAATGAATAACATCTAAAGCTTTATTTTTTCCGGAACTGCTCACCAAAGTGCACTATGGCGTAGGTCTAGATGCTCTAACCGAATTCGTCTCGTTCCTCAGCTATATAAGAGGACTGGACGAGGGAAAGGATCTATCAGCAGATGTGGTTGTATATCATCCCCATCGACTGGAATTTTCCAGCTACATAAGAGGACTAGGAAAAGACCTATCGGCAAATGTGGTTGTATATCATCTCCAGCCCTAAATGGCCTGCTTGCATGTTAGATCTACTCAACTTATGGAGAGCGCGCGAGCGAAAAAATAGCCCGTCCAGACACAATATATTCCCGAGTAACACGGAAATGACAGCGAGCCAGGGAGAGAGAGAGAGAGAGAGAGAGAGAGAGAGAGAGAGAGAGAGAGAGAGAGAGAGAGAGAGGGGGAGGGGGAATCTACGGTGTGTTCATTCCAGTTTTGTTTTTCAGTTCTTTTGTGGAGAAACCAACTCTATTTCTTAATCTGTGACCAGCAAGCCTGCACGGGTAGGTAGGGGTTGTGTTCGGATAAGAGAGGGTATTGGCATCGGCTAGACAGGCTGGTAGAGAGACAATATTTTATTATATTACAGGTCTTGCCACCCACAGAGCCACCATGGAACACATAACGGTAGGCCTATTCATGTCCCATAGGCGTTGGGTTTTCTGATTGGAATTCCGATCAGTTTTAACGATATTTCGATATCTGTCCTACTTTTAAAAAAATCTAATCCCTCATTGGTTATTAAGTCTAAACAATCGTTATAATTGTCTCAGACAATGAGGATTTTTGCCCAATTCATCGGTCTCGTTTTAGCTACAGGCCGCGCCATCGCAAAACCTTTATTGGCCCGTTTCAGGGAAAGCCGGGCAAGGTTCCTGTTGGATCGATATCGCCGATACATACTGGAGATGGTCACACACAATCTCGCCGACTCGCTGCCTCGCGTGAGGCTGATGGGGAGGGGGAAAGGTTTAAGTGGGAGGGATGGGGGAGGCTGGGGGCTATAAATAATGTCCTCCTTCTTAAAGAATAATAATTTTCTCTAAACTTTTATTCGCCGTTTATCTCTTACACATTCCTCACTGTAATTTCCAAAAAAAAAATTATGATCCACCCCTCAATCGCTTTTCCTTTTATACCATCCTTCTCTCTCAGTCTCTCTCTCTCTCTCTCTCTCTCTCTCTCTCTCTCTCTATCTCCTCTATTTATCGCTCTCCTCTACACTCCCTTCTCTGTCACTGTGTGCATATCTCCCTCTCCCTCTCTTTTCTCTCTCTCTCTCTCTCTCTCTCTCTCTCTCTCTCCCTCTCTCTTTGTCTCCATGAATGTGTGTGTGTGTGCTTCTGTCCCTTTGTTCTCATCTTTTTCTACCTTCCCTGCGACCTCCATCCCTCTCTCTCTCTATCTCTCTACATGTCTCTATCCCTTGCAAACCACTATCTTTCATTCGCCAAACGTGACATAATTTACTGATTTACTCTTCATCCCTTGTAATCAGATTTGTGTTTTGTTTGGCAGTGTGTAATGCATCATCCCTTATGTAAGACTTCCCTCACGCAAACATAAGAGCATTTTCCAGTAATTATTTCTCGACTTTGCTTTTTTTAACCACCTGATGTCGCACATTTCCCCGCCTAAAACCTTGTCTTCGTCACAGAGGGGTTTCAAGCTATTATACACCTACTTTGGTGGCTATTTTTGTCAATGGGAGTTCATTAAATGAAGGCTCAAAGCGGAGCAGCAAAACTTTGTGTGAAAAAATAATTGTACACATTTTGTTCTTGTTTACAAAACACTAAACATAATGCATTCTTTTAGAGAATTTAGTGGAACAACTTATGATGGTTTACCAATATCTTATGGTTCCTTGTAGAATGAAAGAGCGTCAGGACTAAAACCAGTCAACATTTTTTTTAAGTTGTGCCAAAAACTATAACAAAATATAACAAGATTCTCTGGCTACTTTAATGTCCCCTGAGTTTTCTGAACGACACGATGCAGAGATGGAGATTCGATCTTCGGACCTCCGACCAATCAATCCGAAACACTAACGACTGAGCAAGCCAAATTTAACCCATTTGTAAAAATAATGACAATGTTTTAGGTTAAGCCCAAACTTATAATTTAACAGATACTTCAAGGTTAATAAATAATGTCGGCTCCACTTACATGTTTCTGGATTTGTGTTTGCTAGGGGGCGCCACCACACTTCCGTCTTCCTCTGGGGTCAACATGGCGGCGTCCGCAGATTTTGTCTTGTGAATCCGGCCCAGGAAATTTTTCGCGCCATTTCCGTTTGAGTTTGATGCGGGAGCTGTCGATATTATTATTATTATTATATTATTATTATTACTGTCATCCACATTATCATTAATAAAATACAA
>RQTK01000580.1:202516-215823 GCA_003991915.1 Elysia chlorotica | reverse complement strand
AATAATAATAATAATAAACACCATAACATAACAATAACAACACAAACAATGTGACCAACATCAACAGCATCAACGACACAACAACAACATCAAAAATAAAACCACAATAACAGAAACTGACAAAACCTCAGAATATTAGTTAATTTTCTCTGCTGTAACCATTTTGTTGTTTGTTGCTAAAGCCACAATGGTTACTTCTTGTAACGATTAAATCTTAATACTAACTATTCAATACTTAGAAATATTAAAATTAATTATTGAGGCCAACTGAATGAAATTTGCCTTCAAATTTAGAAAAAAAAAAGAATGGTTCTGTGTCATTCATTGAACTCTACAACGAGGCATGTCGGCTAATCGATTCAACCAATAGAAATCCAGAGGTATGTCACTGCATTGACCGCAATTTTCCCCACGCTTTTTGTGAATGAAAAAAGAGACCACATTGTTTCTGTATAATGCGTGGGTGTTGTGTGACTGTGTGCGTATGTGTGCGTGTGCGCGTGTGTGTGTGCGTGCGTGTAAAAAAAGACAAAAAAGGGAGGGGATGGGCAGAAAGGAGATAGTATTACAACAGTGCAACTGTAATTAGATTCTCGCAAACGAATACAAATAAATCCCATTAGTTTGGTTTGTCTGTGTTCTACTGTGAGTATCCGATGCTGGCTAACGGGAATTTAATCAAGCAGAAAGGTGAGTGATGATTGTCTATGAATGGCGCTAGGAATACCGCGAAATGCGGGAGAGCTGAATTCAAAATACACACGTTACACACTTGATAGATGGTTTCATATTACATGTATAGAACTCTACTAGGATTTCAGGTCGCAGGATGTATGCTAATCAGAGGGCAAGTTTTACTATAGAAACGGAGAAACAAAACAGCGGAAGCAGCTTAATATGTACATGGATGCAGTACGATAGCGTTGGGATAGAGAGAATAGAGAGTGAGGGCAAGGAAACAAGGGAAAGAGAAATCTAAAGTGAGAGAGAAAAAGAGAGAGAGAGAGAGAGAAAGAGAGAGAGAGAGAGAGAGAGGGTAAGATATAAAACAAGGGAGAGAGGAAACGAGAGAGAAAAAAGAGAGAGAAGAAGAGAGAGACATAGAGAGAGAGACAGACAGAGAGAAAAAGAGAGGGAAAGGCATAAAACAAGGCAGATGGAAGAGAGAGGAGAGAGAGAGAGAGAGAGAGAGAGAGAGAGAGAGAGACAGACAGAGAGGAGAGAGAGACATAGAGAGAGAGACAGACAGAGAGAAAAAGAGAGGAACGGGGGAGGGGCAGGAGAGGGAAGAGAGTGATGTAGATAGAGAGCAAAAGAGAGAGAGGAGGAAGGATAGAGTGGGGTGGGGAGAGGAGGAGAAGGACTGGTATTCCTCGCCTATTTAAATGCAAACATCCTAGATCCCTAGAGGAATAAGAGTTGCATGTTCTGACGTTCCCTGTCAGACTTTGGGATTAGGTGACGTTAGAACAAAACAACATTGGGAACTCGTTCAATCCTACACGCATGTGATTATAAACAAATAAAACAAACCTCTAAATTCGTTCTAAACTTGTGCACGTTTATCTTTACTTTTTGCAGATATATTTCACAATATTAAAAGAACATTTCCTACAGATTTTCCGGAAACTTACGTGTAACGCAACGTACAAGCTAACATGATGACGATAATAATGATTTTTAAAATAAGAATAATATAACCAGGATGGAGGGAGTGGTAAAAGATTATAATCTTTATTATAATTGAAGCAGAAACATACAATTAAAAGCTTAATAGCCTAATTTTAGCATCTGCAACAGTACCAAAACGATCTAACCATTATAGACTTATAAACTGTTCCATTGATGACAGGGTGGAACCAATGACGCAAATACAGAGTTAGAAAAGCTCCTCTGCTTCGAGAACAAGGAAGGGTACAAGGTGTATTTTGTCATCATTTGACGCAAATTCTTTTGTGATAGTTGCAAACGCGTTTTAGTTTTGAGAGTTTTGATTTTGTGAGTTTGTTTTCAGGGCACGTCAACGCAGCAACGGGAGGTAAGAAAAGAGAAATTTGTTTATTCCAGGTGCATATTTTATTATTATTTGACGTAAGTAAAAATATCTGAGAGTTGAAAAAGCGTCTTGGCCTTGAGAGTTAGGCTGAGAAAGGAGTCATGGTATCCCCGAACTGTCTTTGTGTTGCAGTGTGTAAAATAGTCATAAGACTTTAGACCTGGGTTCCATCCACACACGATTTTTAGCCTTGGTGGCCTTGTCGTTAACTGTTAGTAGCAACAACCACGTTAATTGTCAGTAGCAAAATTAATTTGAGAGGTAGAAGGGTGTAAAAAAGCTTTGAGAGCTGAAAGCTACCAGCCCTTCAAAAGTAATCATGGTATCTTTTTGTTTGTCGGAATCTATATTCCAACATATATTTTTACAATGCGTTCATAAACAGACTATTTATTACTTTTTCAAGTTGGTGAAGATATGAAGTTGTGTCGTCGCTTGCAAAAGTTCAGAGGCGGCAGTGTATGACTTGTATTTACTTTGCAGAGCGAGGTGCACATCAGAACATTTTCACCGTAAGAAAGAGAGAGTAATATTTAGAACACGTACAGCACATTGAACTCCCTTCTGAAGATCGTATTATCTTTCAAGAGAGCTCACTTATGTCATAATCAAGCTTTTGTACATCATCCACTTCCTCTAGAAAGGATCATAGCGTTGAGGCGGATATTTTTCCGGTTTTGATAGCCTCACAGGAGCGGGACCATTTGATTTTGACATTTTTAATGCATTTTAAACTAGAGGAAATGTTTGAGAAGTAAATTTTGATAACTTTGGGAACTGTTTGAGTTGACAGGGTGTGACAAATGCGGTTCATACCTCCCAGGTAGTTCCCTTTCTGAGGAACCAGTTTAGGAAATCAATGACGTTATGCTGACCCAGAGCCTGGCTCTCTATAAAATGAAATGTGTTAACCTAACACCACGCTCTAATTATATTGTATTTTCTAGATTTTAGTGATGTCAAACTGTCTTATATTAGAACAGATGGTCGATCAACACGCGCCACTCCGTATTCTGGCACCATGCCGTACAGCGGCAAAAACAAGACAAGAGAAAATCACAAAGTATGTGGAAAAATCTGGATTTACAATGCACTAAAACATTTTTATAAACAAAAGAGCCATGTTATTCGTGTTATCAAGCAAGGTAAACATTTTGTGAGGTGTTTGTTTCTCATGTCCCCTTTTTACCACAGGGCTTTACCATGACATAACATGATCAAATACGTTCATTGGCAGCGTTGTGCGTGTAGTGTTTTTCACATTTTTTTTCTATATTTCGCGTTGTAACAATTGTGTTAAGTTGGTTGGATGCCTATGTAATTACCCTAAGTGCTATACTTTAGTTTTGGGCTGATTTTTCATTTGAGTCACTTTTTATACTTATTCATAGTGCTTGTACCACTACAAAGCAACAAATCACAAGTAACTTAACAAATCACAGGCAACTGTTAAATCACAGGTAAATGTTCACACCATGGAAAAATTAGGAACAATCTCAAATCAGATTGTGTTAATTACGCTGTCTTAGATCAGAAATCTGCACATCGTAGTCCCGGGTCTCATCTACACACGATTTTTAGCCTTGGTGGCCTTGGACGTTAAAACACCAACTTGCGACTGGGAGTATTAAGTTCAAAGAGGAAATAGATTAACAGTATCGATATTGGCATTTAAATCCATCACTACACTCTCACCACTAGGTTAAGGCCTGCTTTCAGAGTTCCAATTTCCACTCATCGAATCCGACATCTGATTAGCATACAACTAATATTATTTGTTGACACCTTCATTGGAAATGAATGAATAAAAATCATCAACAGCTACAACCAGGAGAGAGCGGAAGGGATATGATGTCCTGTTAATGTTATACGCAGGTGTAATGTTTCATTTCCTGTCAAATCTGACAAAAACGTCAACAGTCTAGAATGGTGTCACACATTTATTTTTCCACCGTCACTATTAATGGAGAAAGGTGTGTCAATCATTGGCTGGAAACTCCCCCACTGTCTCCCGCACTGTCAGACGCATATGGATGTAGGACAGGTGTCGGAGCCAAAGTGTTGTGGGATTAGTTAGAGTGACGAGAGTCTACCAACACTGTCCACACCATGTTGGATGTAGGACAGGTGTCGGAGGCAAAGTGTTGTGGGATTAGTTAGAGTGACGAGAGTCTACCAACACTGTCCACACCATGTTGGATGTGGATGTAGGACAGGTGTCGGAGGCAAAGTGTTGTGGGATTAGTTAGAGTGACGAGAGTCTACCAACACTGTCCACACCATGTTGGATGTAGGACAGGTGTCGGAGGCAAAGTGTTGTGGGATTAGTTAGAGTGACGAGAGTCTACCAACACTGTGCACACCATGTTGGATGTAGGACAGGTGTCGGAGGCAATGTGTTGTGGGATTAGTTAGAGTGACGAGAGTCTACCAACACTGTCCACACCATGTTGGATGTAGGACAGGTGTCGGAGGCAAAGTGTTGTGGGATTAGTTAGAGTGACGAGAGTCTACCAACACTGTCCACACCATGTTGGATGTAGGACAGGTGTCGGAGGCAATGTGTTGTGGGATTAGTTAGAGTGACGAGAGTCTACCAACACTGTCCACACCATGTTGGATGTGGATGTAGGACAGGTGTCGGAGCCAAAGTGTTGTGGGATTAGTTAGAGTGACGAGAGTCTACCAACACTGTCCACACCATGTTGGATGTAGGACAGGTGTCGGAGCCAAAGTGTTGTGGGATTAGTTAGAGTGACGAGAGTCTACCAACACTGTCCACACCATGTTGGATGTGGATGTAGGACAGGTGTCGGAGGCAAAGTGTTGTGGGATTAGTTAGAGTGACGAGAGTCTACCAACACTGTCCACACCATGTTGGATGTAGGACAGGTGTCGGAGGCAAAGTGCTGTGGGATTAGTTAGTATGGCGAAATTCTACCATGCAATGTTTGAATAGAGGCGGATGTTGTAAGGTATCCGTTGAAACGTGTGATGATGTTCAGGAGAAAAAAAACCCCAAGAATGGACAACTTGAAAAACCTGGTTGCGCGTTTTTTTCGTCTTCTTTTTGTGTGATATTTTAGGGGGAAGGAAAAATAAAAATTATACCCCATGCAAATGATAATTTGTCTTTTCAAATTCTTGAATTTTACGTTTTCCACAAACAATAGGGAGGCCCTAGGATAGGACATTGACTTCCGATGCAAAAGATTCGTGGTTCGAGCCTTGGCGATTTTGCCCCTTACTGGTTGGGTCTGTGTCAGTTTAATGTGACCGAGGAGTCATAGTTTCCCCACCCTGTCTCGTGTGTGGCAGCACATAACATTGTCAGACGGCAGTCTTAGGACCCGTCCACAATATAGTCTATATAGTGCTGATGTTGGACGTTAAACCAACTCAACTACAACTCTTCACAAACAATAATGATAGAGAGTAAGAAATATTTGCCCGCTGAGGCAAATGCTCATAACATGTACTCACTCACTCAACATGTAATGTCGTACTGTTCGCTCCATGTACTGTTAATACCCTTGTGAATCAATAGTTATTGTATCGTATCTTATCTTATCTTATTTTATCTTATCTTATCTTGTCTTGTCTTGTCTTGTCTTGTCTTGTCTTGTCTTGTCTTGTCTTATCTTATCTGATCTAATCTGATCTTATCTTACATGCAATGCCATTGTGACAATAGAAATTTAATGTGTGTGTGTATGTGGAGGGGTGAAGGAGAGGAGGGGATCGGGGTCGGCTCAAATATCTCACGAATTCGGGAAAAGGGGACACCGCACGCTGTACAACCAGATTACAATTAGTATAAATTATGTATCAAAACAACTTCATAGATCCGAGGATCATTTGTATACATTTGTGTGCGTGGAAAAGTGATGTAAAATATTAATTGTAAGCAATCAATCGCACACTTTTGTTACTATCATGGTGGTACTTGTACAGTTTGGTCATACTTGTACAATTT
Source organism: Elysia chlorotica (assembly GCA_003991915.1). NCBI lineage: Eukaryota > Metazoa > Mollusca > Gastropoda > Plakobranchidae > Elysia > Elysia chlorotica. The sequence goes on along the minus strand of RQTK01000580.1, from coordinate 209,791 downwards.
GGTGGTACTTGTATAATTTCACGACGTTGACACAATAGGATACTACATTAAAAAAACCACAACGAATCACTAGAGGTATTTACAATATTCAAGTACCGTTGTACTTACAACCCTAGCCTAGAATAAGTACTCAGTGAGCGAGATCAAAGAGGAGCTTAGGCGACTTTGAAAACATCAAGATCTAGTTAACAATTACAAAGAAAAAGTGGATTTAGGCGCCCGACTTACTTCGTTTATAGATACTATAGTCGCGCGTCTAAGTCTAATTCTTGGTTTTTCATACTACTCATACTTCCACAGTAGCACTTTAACAACTTAACCCATGTTGTAGTATAAACAAAGCCTTTAGATCTATTATGTAGTCTATCAGTGGTATAGTCCGTTCGTTTTCTGGTATTGGCTAAAGCCCAACATTGACATTGCTTGGTACAGTGCAACATTTCTGCTGCTAGTGCCACATTCGCACCGAATCGTTCGGTGTTTTTTGGTGCTATTTCGGGAAAGTCAGGAGCAGTTTATTTGTTGTTTTTATTCTCTCTTTTCCTTGTTTTATATTTGTTCATAGCCGTTCATTGTTTTCGCCGTTGCCAGCGGGGTCCCATGGCTGTCTAGATCTGCCACCCTAGCAAGTCATTGAAGCTGTATGTTGTTGAGTTGTCGAGTTGGTTTAACGTCCAATTTCGGAACTATAAAGGCTATATTGTGGACGGGCCCAAAGACTGACGTCTAACAATTTTATGTGCTGCCACACACGAGAAAGGGCAGGGATATCATGACTCCTGTTTCAGACGGCCACATTAAACTGACACCGACCCAACCATAGGGAGCGCAATTGCCAGTTAGATAAGTGACAGGAACAGGTATTATTATTCAAATCTCACAATTCGTCTCCCCAAAATAAAATGATTTTTGTCTTAATTTGTAGAGAATATTCGTACACTATTTTGCCTGAATTTTGTCCACTTTGATGTCTAGTGGGGGTTGGCATTGTATATACATAGTAGGGCTCACTTCCCTGAATCTCTGAATGTAAAAAGGTTTGGCAAGCCGTGTTTACTGTGGTCGTTCGCACCAAAAACAGTCGCGCTAAGCGAAAAGCTGCGTAGTAGATGAGCCGTGTTAAAGCCTAGTAATAAAACACATTACGCCGTTCGCACCAAAAAACAGTAGCCGCGCCGTGTTGAGCAGTGCACTGTTAGCGGTGAGCAGTAATAAATATTCCTGCATTAATTTAGTACCGTTCAATGCTAGCAGCGGTTCGGTCATTTCTAAAATTAGTACATGTACCCCCGAACGTTCCCGCAAAAATGGTTCGATCAGCTCAATACATATATAGACAAATTTTATGATAAGTGTATTTTAAGCATTACAAAAATGAAATTGAGACAGGGTGGCAGACTTTTGCACTTCTAGCCATGAGAATATATACCTCTTAAGCTTACCCAAAGCTGACAACCTGATTAACCAAAAGAAGGGACACTTTTAGTAAAGATCTATCGGACCGCTAAAACTTTCGACTACCAAGGGGGCTTAGGAAAATTTTTTAAAAGTAAAACTTCAAACAAGCAATTCTAGAGACCATTTTGCTATTTTTCCTTTTGAATTTCAAAGATGATTTTTGTTCATGTTTTGATACATGTTTCACTGCCTACAGGCACAGTTCACTTTCAATTTGGTCATCAAAATTATATGGAAACAACTGTATGTAGGCAGAAATTCTTCAAAAAGAAAGTGAGAGACAGAGAGACAGAGGCAAAGAGATAGACACAGAGAGAATAACAGAGACTGAGAGAGACAGAGGAGGGACTCAGGGAGGGAAAAGAGGGAAATAGAGAGAGGGGCGGGGAAGGGGGGGGGGGGGGGAGAGGAGTAACAAGGTAGAAAACAAGGAAGAAAGAGAACTTGACATTACTTTTCCCTAATAGTTCACTACAAGTTCTGTAAAGGTCTTTGTTGGAGCTGCTACCTGATATCTTTTCATTAAAGTGTTTCTTTTTTACCTGTGGAATACTTTGCAACTTCGCCAAGGTCGGTGTTGTTTGGACGAATGACAAACCATCCTTATAGACTACCGATAATTAAAAAAGAAATGCGAATCGATTAAAAATTAATATTAACATCCCTTAGGATTATTTAATGCGCACCTCTTTTTCTCTGTTCATTTTATTAAAAAAAAACCTTAGCCTATGTAACGTACTCTAAGGAGTCGCATCAAGAAGTGCAAATAACATTACATTGAAAAATCTAATAAAATATCCTTCGGAATGAATAACTTGAACTAGTGAGATTTACCGGATTGATATCGAAAGCAAAACGACTTCAGCGGCACATGTACTTACATTTTAAATAGAAAGTAGTTCTTGTATTGTAATAGAAGATCGGAAATAGAAACTACAGGAAAAAAAAAAACGGTACTTCCGTTTTGAAAGGGAAAGTAGCGACGCCTTGTTTTTGCACTTTTTCGTTTTTTAACCATAGGTAGTGGTGACCGGATTTTAAAATTTTTTCGGGACAGTCCGCGACCGCGGACATTACCCACAGAAATCGTTGCTGCCGAGTAAAATAGCAGGAAACTGTGATCCCCGATTCTCTGATAATTTTGCAGTCCAAGTTTGTTTAAACATGTCGCACAGTCTAATTTTAAAAACATTGCAGAAAGACGTTTCGTTGCCATCACATAACATAAGTTAGAATATTAACCAATATTTGAAGCATCGAATTTTCATCTTAATGAGCAGTGGAAACCTAGCCGTCTCTCCATAGAGAGCAGTATTGTAGCGATAAAAAGATAAAGCGTTTCATTGTGGTGGTATGAACTTGCTCTATTTCTGTGAATTCAGAGGACCCCATGGCTCACTGGCTTAGGAAAGAATAGGCTGTACTTTAAAACCAATACGATCACGATTCCCGAAAACAACATGCGGCTGATAATACTAATTACTGAAGTTTACAACAACAAGTTCATGAATGATCTTAACCTTTTAAGTTCAATTGCCGTCTTTAGAATGTGACCTCGGGAAAGCAATAGAGAGATAAAATAATTATACTCGGCGCTCATAATAGACGTGTACTCTTCGCGAGGTGGCTTTAGAAGGACCTATCTGCACTTTTCCTAAAATTCAATATGACAGCGTGTAAAGATTTTATCTTGACAGAAGAATCAACACAAAAATAACTGTAGAAAGTGGTAGCCTGGTTAAAAAAACCACAAAAAAGAACAACGAAAAAACTTAACAATATGAGGATTCGTCTAGGAAAAATTTAAGGCGACAGCGTGAAAAGATTCTACCTCAACAGAGGAATAAACGGAATAATACTGTCGAGATAGGTAATGGTTATAACATAACAGAAACATTGTGACTATGGGGTAAATTTAGTTATAATCCTGTAACAACATAAACCTTTGGTAACGTTTTCCTCAAAAGTGCAAAAGTTTATCAATAGAACATTTTACAAACAATCAGACAGAAGTCTAGACAGATGCCATCGGAGAAATCTCTTAAGTGGCAAGATCAAGTTATATAGATCTAGACATTGGGAATTATTCTAAGCCCGCTCAGTGCTGGACTTTTGATTCGCCAACCACTTTTCGCCTCCAAACAATTAGCTATCTTTTTTTGTTGGACATATAATAATAACAAAACGCGTCTTGTCTTTGCCCTTGAGAATCAGGATATTGCGGTAGATTTATCTAATTCGGAGGTTAGGAATTCACGCAACAGGAATTATTTGCACAATAAAAATCCTATTAAACCCACCGCATACTCATCATCTTGAACTTTGTTCGTATCTTAATGTGGCGCGACGACCACGATCACTTTCTCGCAACTAGAGGCTTAGCCGTACAAAGTCCAAGCTTTGAGTTTTAGATAAAGAGGTTAATGCAGGGTATGACCAACGGTCGGTGTCAGCATAATGTGATCAGCTGGGACAGGAGTTTAGGTATCCCCGTGCCGTCTCTATGCGGCAGCAGACAAAAAATTGTCAGATGTTAGTCTTTTGACCCGGCCACAATATAGGAATTAGTTATAGTGTTGACATATATTGTTAACGTCAAGCAACCAACTGATCTTCACTTAACCTTCATTGTCCATATGAAATCTCACGTTTCCTTTTCTTAGACCACGCTCCTACAACCATACACTTTCCTTGAAAATCATTTTGGTAATTACACGTGGTTTGAAATTTTAGCCATACACCTGCTCAATAGAATGAATATTGCCAAAGCTTGTCTACTCTTAGTCGAACCGTTTGCTGGGTCCACGATCGACCTACTCCGTTTGCCCCAAGCAATCATCGCTTGTTTTGTTGAATGCACCCCTAACAACGACTCATTATTGGCCTTGCTCTGGGAAACCAGGATTTATTTTGATAAGCCAAGATTTATACAGTGCTAACTTATTTGTCTAATTATAGGAGTATGTAATCTCTACATGCGCTTTTAAGGTCACGATTTTTGGCTCCAATTTGTACTAGCCTATCCTATTATAACGAAGTCAGTATGCCCACCAAAAGAACACGCCCTTGGAAAAACAAAAGATGCGCATTTAATACATGTCATGTATCTATTTGCGGGCTGTGTCTGCGCAGAATCCCCTCCGCCAGGGCAACCTATGAGACGTTCATCTCGGAGAGATTTGGTCTAACTGACTGGGCGCTTGATTCACGATCGACCTATTCCGTTTGCCCCCAAGCAATCATCGCTTGTATTGTTGGACGCACCCCTAACAACGACTCATTATTGGCCCTTGTCCTTGGAAACCAGGATTTATTTTGATGAGCCACGATTTATACAGTGTTAACTTCTTTTTTCGTTCATACTGCTATGGCACAATGTATTTGCTTACTTCTTTTTCTATTTATAGCACTATGTATTATACACATGTGCTTCTAGGGTCACGATTTTTAGCTCCAATTTGTACTAGCCTATCCTTTTATAACCAAGTCAGTATGCCCACCAAAAGAACATACCGTTGAAAAAAACAAAACATGCACATCTAATACATGTCATGTATCCATTTGCGGGCTGTGTATGGCAGAATCTCCCAGTGCAACCAAGGAGACGTTCATATCGGAGAGAGAGAGAGAGAGAGAGAGAGAGAGAGAGAGAGAGAGAGAGAGAGAGAGACACGGTGAGAGATAGGGACATTGGGAGAGAGAATGGGAGAAAGATAAAGAGAGAGAGAGGGAATGAGAGAAAAAAAAGAGAAAGAAAGGGAGAAAATAGAAGAAAGAGAGAGTGCGAGAGATAGAAAAAGACAGATTGAGATAGACAGGGAAAGAGAAGGAGAGATTCGGAGAAAGGGGGGAAGGGAGATATGCAGATTAAGAGAGATATCTACTTCTGAGTACAAATTTTCATGGTTTCAAGGTTTCCGCACCGCCTAAAGGGTTTTCCAACTGAAAGGCCTCTCTATGAACTTGTGTTTGACATTTATTTTTAAACGAAAGGATTCCAAGTGTGCACGCCTTCTGATTCAAATCTAGTGCTGATACCAGAGAGTGTGAAATAGTGAGAGGTTTCACGGCGAGGATTTTACTTAAGTGGCTTAGAATAATTAAAAACTCAGTCTGAATGTTGTTCAACCGTCTTAATTTCAATAAAGAAATAGAATGAGCACGCCTCACGCTAGCTTCCCGTATCAAAAGAACTGTGAGCTCTTTTTGTGAAACACCTCACTAAATCCACAGTCTCTGATGATACCTGTTTGAGACTACAGTTGTAAAACGGTCTATCTACTTTCTAAAATACTGAGGTATCTTAACAAGTACATTATTGTCATCCCATCAAAAGAAAACCTTACATTTCAAATTGCTCTTCCCACATTTAAAACATATCAATTTTAACATAGGACAAATCTCATTTATAATATAATTATGTAAATAGCAAGTGATTTTTTATTACTATTTTTAAGCATAATAATTGATATATTTCAATGTGTGTATAATTATAAAGAACTGTTGTTTTTGTTTCATATTGTATGATCTATTTTTGTGTAGTTTGACATGTCAATTCCAATTTCCCCAAAAGTACTTTTAAAAAAGCACTTCTTATCTTATCTTACCTAGTATTTTTAGAACTGACATAGGAGAGTTTACAACTGGAGTTACGCAAGTCGCATCTGAGCTGCGGGTAACGTATCCCGCCCACCACCCGGCGCTGGATTAGACATTGAACTTGAACTTGAAAGCCACTGAGCAAGAACTTTTCCAGGCCGGAAGTATCAGACGATGTACACTGAACACTGAACAGCTTTGCATCATGGGTTGTCTCACGTGATGCAAGCCGCATTGCAGCCTGTGTCCAGATTTAGCATGTCACAATGCATTCTGTGTCCAGATTTAGCATGTCACAGTGCATTCTGTGTCCAGATTTAGCATGTCACAATGCATTATGTGTCCAGATTTAGCATATCACATCGGCAGGTATTTCTGGACAGCTGGCAGGTGGGAGATTGTTTTAGTAACATACAAAGAAAAAAGGCGGGGGTGGGGAGGCACAGAGAGAGATATATATATAGAGAAAGAGAGAGAGGGAGAGAGTGGGACAGAGGGAAAGATAGACAAAAGAGAGAGAGAGCAAGAGACAGAAAGAGAGAGAGAGAGAGAGAGAGAGAGAGAGAGAGAGAGAGAGAGAAAGGAGGGGTGGGGGAGACAGATAGCTAGATAGATAAATGTGAGATGTAGAGACAGAGAGAGATGGGGAAAAGAAAAATGAGAACCATGTCCAAAGAGAGAAAAAAACAAAAGAAAAAAGAGAAATACACCAAGAGAGATAAAAAGGACGGCTTTAATAGTTGAGTTTATGTTTTTGAACTCTAGGGTGGACATTTCTAATAATAATTATACCAACATTGACCTTTTTGAATGACATAGAGTGACCTTTTTCGATAATATGAAGCGACCTTTTTGAATATTAACAAGTGACATTTTTGGGGATGTTTATTAGGCGCAATTGGGCGAAGCATTCAATGTGAAAATCAAATACATTCCAGACATTTAAAGGTCTAAACCTGCGCGACTTTAGCCCGAACTCGTTCACCTTTCTTTGGGACTTTTTGCTTACAACTAAAGTCTGACCAATAATAGTTGCTGTCATACAGAGAAAATGCAGGAAGGCCTTGACTTCTGCCTCGTCAGGTAACAAATTATGACCTGTATTTATTACTTAAGCAAGGGCAATATCAGTTTAACAACAATGAAAAAACAAAAATGAGGAAAATAATGATACATGTAATAATAATAGCAATAATAATAATAATAATAATAATAATA
>RQTK01000580.1:186752-202016 GCA_003991915.1 Elysia chlorotica | reverse complement strand
ATAGATAGATAGATAGATAGATAGATAGATAGATAAATAAATAGAGAGAGGGGGGAGAAGAAGGAGATAGAGAGAGATAGAGGGACAGAGAGAAATAAAGAGTGATATAGAGGAAAAGAAGGGAGAAAGATAATGAGATAAAGAGAGAGAAAAAGAAAGAGAGAGATATGGCCGCACATGATTATTGTCAGAGGTCAGTTTTGGAGTGTGTCCACAATATAGTCTATAAAGTGCTGCCGTTGTTTGTTAAACCAACTCAACTCTCTGTGTGGCAACACGTAGAATTGTCACACGTTACACAAATCTAAGGAACCACCAAACCCGCTTTTTACACGATTATATAATTATAAGGAATAAGTTTAGGGAGAGTTACGTAACTTATAACTCTTAATGAGGTTTTAAATTATGAAGCAAAAGAACTGATTAATACTAAATGATGCGGCTTATTCTAATTTGTAAAAAGGAAAATTAAGCGCACAAACGGACAACAAAATATGTCGATCCACAGTCAAGATGGCACCAGAGAGTCTAAAATAGTGAGAGGTTTCATGTCAATGATTTTGCGCACATAGCTCAACACAATCAAGGCGGTTACTTCTTTCTTTAAACGTTAGAGTTAAAACTTAATCTGGACCGGCTGAGACAGGACTCATGGTATCCCCGTCCTGTCTCGTGTGTGGCAGCACATACAATTGTCAGACTTCTGTCTTGGGGTCCGTCCACAATATAGCCTATATAGTGCTGCTGTTGGACGTTAAACCAACCCAACCCCAACCCCCCAAAACTCAATCTGACCATTTCACAAAATAAATAGAGTGAGTACTCATCACACTAGCTCCCCGTACCAAAAGCACTGCGAGTTTTTGTTGTTGTTGTGAAACGTCTCACTAAATCTGTTGTCTCTGATGACACTTTGGTGATCCGGCCTGCTTGTTAGACACCTCTCATTTCTCCCAGCAGAGTAACAATAGTTGTGTATCTTTTATAATATCTTACTCATTATACAGACGTCGGTACAGTTGTACCCCTTTCCTGGCGTCACCGTTTTCAATAGGAACCCAGTCAACGCAAGTCAACGCAAGCCCCAAATGAAAGCACTGAAAAGTTCCACATTCACCAAAAACACCGTTGCACCTCGTGATCTATTTATAATTTGCACCGTCTTGGATTTCAATAGGAGCCTCATCAACGCAAGATCCCTAGTGAGCACACAGAAGAGCTCCACCTTTACCAAACAAACCGATGCAGCTCGTGATCTATTTATAGCTCCGTCTTGGGTTTCAAGATCTCCAGTGAAAACACTGAAGAGCTCCACCTTCACCACAGACCGTGGTAGGTCTAGATCTATTTATAGCTTGCCTGGTACCTCACACCTAGTAGTCATCGAGATAATGACTTACTGCACCGAAAAAAAACAAGAAAAAAAAGAAAAAGAAAAAAAAAACCCTTATCGAACAAAAAAAAAAAAAAAAAAAGAAAAAAAAACCTGAAAGACGGGGATTTGCAGCAAGGAAAGAGTCTGTCTAGATCTAAAGTGCTGCACGTGAATGAAAGGGCTGAAAAAAAGGCAAAACAAAACCCCTCTCAAAAATAGAACAAAAACAAGAACCGCAAACCGCAATATGATATCTTACGTTTATCTCCTCTCTTTCTCCTTTAACTCTCTCCCTCTTCCTCTCCCCCTCTCTCTCATCCTCTTCCTCTCCCCCTCTCTTTCTCATTCCCTTTATCTTCACCTCTCTCTCCCTCTCTCGCTTCCCTCCCGCCCTCTCTGTATATTGTGTCTACTTATCGTGTCCCTCTCTGAGTCAGTCTCTCATATCTCTATTTTTGTACCTCTCTCTCTCTCTCTCTTTTCTCTCTGTCCATCCCTCTCTCTCTATCTCTCTCCAAATCCCTATTTCGCTAGGACGTCTTTGCATATCCCTGTGTATGTATGTTTGTTTATCCTACTCCGTCTCTAAATCTCCCTCTCTCTCTATATTTTTACTTGGATTTCTATCAATCTCTCTCTGTGTATATTTTTATCCGTATCTCTCCTTCTCTTTCACGATTTCTCTCATTCTGTATCATTTAAGCTTTCTTCCATCAGGTCTCTCTATCTATCTTTGTCATTGTCAACCGGTCACTCAAATTTTGCTTGGGTACACACATTCTATCTTTTTTTTGTCATTTTCATTCTTTCAATATCTCTTTCTATATTCGTCTCTCTACCTACCAGTTTGTTTATCTCGCTGTCTCTATATGCATCACTTCCTGGCACTCTTTCATTCCCTCTCTCCGTCTTAATTCCCTCTGTACCTCTGTCCTCCTTTGATTTGCCATTTTAAAGAAACTAAACTCTCAGCATGCCTGATATTGAGTGCTCTCCCCCTGTCTGTCCGCCATTTTAGATTTTGCATTTAATCATTTATAGAAATTAAACAATCTTTCAGTTTGCTGTCGATCTATCTTTTCTCTCTCTCCTTCTCTCTCTCCCTCTCTCTCTCTCTCTCTCTCTCTCTCTCTCTCTGCACCAGGTCAAATGACTCACCCAGGCCAGGTAAATGAGAAACATCTGCCGATGCCAGTTCAGCATCCCAAAATAGCCCGGGTGGGATAAATTTAGCTAAGTGATGCTATTTCCCTCCCAGCCAGGCATAATCTTACATGCCCCTCCAGGTAAATGGGGGTGGCAGCAGGTGAAATCTACGGGAACATAAATCACAGAGAGTCCTGGAGAAAAAGGTGGGTTGCATAAGAAGAGTGTGAGGAAAAACAAAGAGAGATGGGGGAGGGAGATAAAGAGAGAGAGAGAGAGAGAGAGAGAGAGAGAGATCCGCGTGGGAGAGAGAGAGTTAGAGAACACAATAGAAAGAAAGTAAGAAGAGACAAGATTGTGGGAAGAGGAAGGGACAGAGAAAAAAAGATAGATAGCTAAATAGATAGATAGATAGATAGATAGATAGATAGATAGATAGATAGATAGATAGATAGATAGATAGATAGATAGATAGATAGATAGATAGATAGATAGATAGATAGATAGACAGATAGATAGAGGGAGAGAGAGAGAGAGAGGGAGAGAGGGAGAGAGAGAGAGTAACCAAAGGATAGAAAAATGTACAGTACGCAGCTGAGAGTTACTTATAACAAGAAGAGTTGATAAGGAAAATGACACCATAATATAAGTACATGTATCTCAATATATAATACTCTAGACTGGCAAGCAGGTGGCAGGGGGTTCGAATCCCAGGAATATATAAAGGATTCTGCGAGAAGTCTATGTTACTGAATAGTGCTAACTAATCAATGGTAGTTTTTTTCCCTTTAGGTGAAGAACAGTTGATATGCTAGTGATGTAAGTTTCTTAATGAATGGTAGACTGTGGAGGTGTGCTGTTTTACGTTACCACCTAGTTTTGGATAAAAATAGGTTAGTGGGAAGATGGTGTTGTTAGAGAGAGAGAGAGAGAGAGAGAGAGAGAGAGAGAGAGAGAGAGAGAGAGGTCATAAGGATGAGAAAGGAGATATGCACGTGCGACGAGGTATTTATGTCAAAACGATAAAAGAGTAGGAGGAGGAGGAGGAAGTTGGATAAGAGGGTTGTTGGAGAACTGGGAGAAAAGGAGTGGAAGATCGAGGATATACGGAGGAGGTGGGAGGTGATACGGAGAGGGAAATGAGGATAGAAATGTGGTGGATGATGGTTTTGAAAATAATGTAAATGGAAGGGAGAGTGATCATGTTGATTATAAATATTGAAAGATAGATTGACAAAGAGAGAGAGAGAGAGAGAGAGAGAGAGAGAGAGAGAGAGAGAGGGAGGCACTGAGAGAAAGATAAGGAGACTGACACGGACAGAGACAAAGAAAGAAACATGGATGAAGACAGACAGACAGAGAGAGAGGGAGAGAGAGAGGGAGAGAGAGACAGAGAAAGAGAGAAAGAGAGAGAAAGAGAGGCAGAGAGAGGAAAACTAAACATATACAATGGAAAAAAGTAAGAAAGTGAGAGGGACAGAGATTGAACAAAAAGAGAGACATAGAGCGTGAGGGAGCTATAGACAGAGTGACAGAGACAGAAAAAGACGGAGAGATAAGAAAAAGAGGTGGAGATAGAGAACTTGAAAACAAGAGACAGAGAGAGACACAGAGATAGAGATCGATCTAGAGACAGTGAGAGAGAGTGAAAGAGACAGAGAGAGAGTAAGAGAGATCAAAAGAGAAAGACAGAGACAGAGAGAGACAGAGAGAGAGAGAAAGACAAAGACAGAGATAGACTCTTTCCTTCAGAGCACAATAAGGAGCGATTCAGTCAGGGTGCTGGATCTCTAACTAGATCTATCTGGTAACACTTCTTTCATATCACTCAGGCGTCAGGGCGGTAGACATAGGGGCGGTCATGGGGCACGTGTGAGGCAGGCCATAATATAGTACGGTCAGTTTATAATAGGGTAGAAGGTAGATAGATACATAGATAGATAGATAGATAGGTAGATAGATAGATAGATAGATAGATAGATAGATAGATAGATAGATAGGTAGATAGATACATAGATAGAGAGAGAGAGAGATTTAGAAGTGGAGAGGTAAAATAGGACAATCAGATAAATAGATAGAGAGCACTCAGAGCAGTAAGAGAGTCACACACGCGCACACAGATAAATAGCTTGATAGATAGATAAAAGAGAGAATTAAAGAGAGAAAGAGAGACAGGCAGACAGACAGACAGACATACATAGACACAGACACAGATAAATTTGTGTAACTTATTTAAAGGAATAGAGGGACATATATCCTAAAGAGTATTTACGTCGATAGTTGGGTTTCGACCATTCCCTTCACTTTATTGTGATGGAATAGAGATTGACTCATATGATTAAGAATAAAAAAAAGAAGGTCACATTGTTATCGACAGTTTGTTAAGTTAATATCAACTTCCATGAAAATTTAAGCGAATAATTTCTAAAGATAACTAGGGAACAATACGACACCTATCCCTGATATAAACAACACACGTACATGTTGATATACTTATTATATTGACACAGTGTCATTATGTACCTGTGGGCGTCTCTACCACCTAAATTGTGAGACATTTATCTTGGGACCCGTCCGTAATATCGCCTACACAATAGGCTGATGTTGGACGCTAAGCAACAAACTGCACTTAACTCAACTCCCCCCCCCCCCCCTCCCCCCTGATGCCTCAAATCACAGAAGCATATCACACAGATACACAAATATGAGGCAACCAGCAGCATGAATCAGGCACAATTCGTTGACATAGGTTTTGAGCTATAGCAATTTAAACATATAGAAAAAGTATTCTTTATTTACCTTTGTTTTTTAAATTATCCAAAAAAAAAAAATTACCCGTGGTTCTAGAAACGATAGAGTTAAAAATTGTTTAACCTCTTCAAGTGCATTTGATGCTTTTAACACAGTACGACAAACTAAAAAAGAAAAAGTTCCGGCTTGTACCTGATTCACCCTGGTTCCCTAACACATATACAAGGGCCCCACTCTAGCAAAGCAAATAAGAAAGGACATGTTGAAATATCCCACGCAACAGCTGCCAAACACAATCATTCATCCAAATGTACATTATTATACTAAAATAAAAAACAGTATAAAGAAATTCTCAAAAATACGCTTTTCCTGGCGCACGATTTGCAGATCTGAGACTGAAATTTTAATGCGTATGAATTTCACCGTACTTGCCGTGACGTCAGAGAAAATAGTCCATAGGGAATGTGATCAACAAACAAGAGCGTCGGTTTTCTTTTTTAGTCATTTAAAAATATATCAAAGGCATCGATTATGCTAGGGATTTTGTCAGCAATAACAACAACAACTGATAGAGAGAGAGAAAGAGAGAGAGAAAGAGAGTAGGAGGTAAAGCGACTGGTAGATCGTGGGTGTTTTGAGATCAAAACAATCATACGATACTTGAGTAAAAATCTATGGATCTAAATTTGATTCTAGTAGAAGCCAGATCGAGCCTCAGGAAATTAATCGCTTTCTCGGTTTTAAAATCGTCTTTCTATTTGAAAATACTATAAATCTTGTGAATGTCATCATCTTTATTACCATTATTGTGGGGCTGGCTCCATAAAGCGCTTCCCTGTTTCCGGTCAATTTGTTGAATATAATTCATGTAAACTCGGACTGTTTTGTCAACATTAATCAAATAATGAATACTAGATATATTTAATTTCATTAATAAACAACTTGTCTGAGGGTTTAGAATACAGCTAAAAACGTCTTGATCAAATAAATACTTGACAATATTTTAATATATATATACGTATAATCATTGTCTACTACCTTTTTGTAACCCATGAGCATTTTCTTTGAATGGGCAATAAAAGTTTATCTTATCTTATCTTATCTAATCCAATCCTATTAAATTTAACTTTATAAGCAACGGGAGTTTAAATTTATATTCTGTTTTTTTTCTTCTTCGTGGTGAGTTTATCTGGTGCACAAAAAGGTAAAAATTTAATGGTAAATTTCAGATTTAGCATGAGCTTGGAAAGAAACAACCGGAAAAAAACAAAATTGTCGCTGAATATTTAGGATTGAAAGATTTAGCATCGAGATGTATTTTAATGGTGAAGTATGTTGTGAAACGAAGTCCCTCCCCCCATTCCCCCACCCTCTCTCTCTTACTCACGGTTTGTCTGTCTCTCTATCTTTATCTCCTTCCTTTTTCACTCCTTCTCTCTCTTTTTCTTCTCTCTCTACCTTTTCTTCTTTCCTTTTTCACTCTCTCTATCTCTGTTCTCTCTCTCCCCTTCTATTTTTTGGTCTCTACCTCCCTCCTTTCTTCCTTCTGTATATCTGTCTCTATGTCTCTCTCCTTTACTTCTCTCTCTCTCTCTCTCTCTCTCTCTCCCTCTCCATTTCTCTCTCTCTCTCTCTCTGGCAGCACATACATTATTTACTACTGCATTCACCAGACAACATTATTACTTACCACTCCCCCTAAACAAAAACAAGCCGAGCAAACCTCATCAGCTCTATTTCATAGTTTCTACTTCACAACAGTGCCAGGAAAATGGAAATGTGGAACCATTGCTTCATCTTAGTAGTAAAACGCCATAACTCATGTTGTTAGTCAATCGTTCAGTCGGTTAGTCATTATTTTGGCCAGTAGGTTAGTAAGTTGATTTGTTAGTTAATAAATTAGGTAGTCAATAGATTAGTTAGTAACTTGATTAGCAAGTTAGTTGATTAGTCAGTTAGTCAGTTAGTCCAGTACCTAAGTTAGTCAGCACGTTAGTTATTTAGTTAGATGATCAGTAGGCCCTAATTTAGATGAGCAGTTAGCAAAATCCTTGTAATGTGAAAATATATTCCTTCACCTCAGATGTAACATGCCCTATCTTATTTTTAAAGTAATAAAGATTTAAAATAGAATACAAATTAGATAGGTCATTTGGCAACATTACTGACGTGTGCCAGTGGGTCAGTTAGAGCACACCGGGTCTATTTTGGGTAACCCGGGTCGAACCCACGGAGCTCGTTACCCACAATACAGGTCGCTGTCCATCACTTGTAGCATCCCAGGCACGTTTGGGACCAGACATGGAGCACATGCGGTGGGTAGTTAGTTTGTTGGTTATTAAGTTGGTTGGTTAGTTGGTTGGTTGGTTAATTGGTTAGTCGGTTAGTTGGTTAATTGGTTTTTGGATAATCAATTTGTTAGCTGGTAGTTAAATAATGTCAGTTAATTAGCGTGTTGGTTAGTTATTTAGTTATTCAATTAGTCAGTAAGTCAAGAAGTCAGTTAGTAAGTTGGTCAGTAGGTTAGTAAGTCTGTTAGCCAATGTGTTAGTGGGTCAGTTATTTAGTACGTAAGTTAGTTTGTACGTTTGGTTAGTTAGTAGATTAGTTGGTTAGTAGATCAGGTTAGTTAGTAGGTTAGTTTGTCAGGAGAATAATTAGTTAGTGTCTTTTTTTTGGTCTGATAGGTAGTCCATTAGTTAGTAGGTTATTTAGACAGTTTTTTTTGTCAGTTAGTTTTTTAGTTAGTTAGTTATTTAGTTAGTTAGTTATTTAATCAGTGAATTATTTAGTTAGCTCGTTATTTAGTTAGTTAGTTATTTAGTCAGTTAGTTATTTTAGTCAGTAAGTTGTTTAGTCATTACCTTTGTAGATGAGTCAGCAAAGTCTTCGTAATGTGAAACCGAGAATACCTTCCTCATGTAAAACCGCTGCTTCAGCTCAGATGTAAAATACTTTATTTCATTTCTTAAGTACTAAAGATTTAGAATATATAATAGTGAACAAATGAGATAAACCAGTACCAACTGACAACTGACGTAACGGCTAGTGTGCCAGTGGGTCAGTTAGAGCACACCGGGTCTATTTTGGGTAATCCGGGTCGAGCCCACGGTGCTTGTTACCTTCAATACAGGTCGCTGTCCATCACTTTGAGCATCCCAGGCACTTTGGAACCAGACATGGAGCACAGGCGGTGGGTAGTTAGTTAGTTAGTTTGTTGGTTATTTATTTGGTTGGTTGGTTGATTAGTTGAATACCTATTTAGTTAGTCATCTTTCTACATCTGGCAGGTCTATAACGTAAAATAATGGTAGTCAGTTAGTTAGATGGATAGAAAGACGAATGGTTGGGTAGTTTGTTAATAAGCCAACCATTAGTTAGTTGATTAGTTAGTCAATAATTTAGTAAGTTGGTTAGTTAATAAGAAATTTAGCCAGTTCCTTCTTGGATAGTTAGTTGGATAGTAAGGTAGATTGATAGTTTTTTTTAAGTGGTGTTTGTTAGTCATTTGACTATTTGATTAGTAGTATAACTATAGCCAGTCCAGCATAGTTAGTGATCGTTGGGTCTAACGTCAAACTTGACTTGTAGATAAGGTAACACAAGAAGTAACAGATATGGGTTTATTCATTTTGAGACTCTCCTTATTACTCTCCTTTTAACTGCCCTTTGAACAAGATACCTCAACCCCCCTCCCCCCCTCTCTATGTCATCGCATGATCTCTAGTCTAGGGGTAGAATTCACAAACATGGCGTAACTCACGTTTCGTCGTAACAATATAAGAATAAGAAGGCTTACGACGAGACGTAAGCTACGTCATGTTTTTGCATTCTACCCCAGGTCTATATTTATAGTGCTGACGTTGGACGTTAGGCAACCAACTGTGACATCAATGCAGACATCAGACATCTCGGATCAAAAGGCTTAGATCTAAATTAGATCTAGATCTAAACTGCAGTCCAACTATAATTAATAATAGTGTAATGAGATTACAAGAGGATGTTAGAAGCTCATAAAGTTAATTATGATTCTGGGTTTACGAAATGGGTTTCGGACGGGGGTACCGATAGCCTCGTTTTGAGTGTCTTAAAATCTATTAATAGAATCAAAAACGAGGCTATCGGTACCCCCGTCCGAAACCCATTTCGTAAACCCAGAATCATAATTAACTTTATGAGCTTCTAACACCCTCTTGTAATCTCATTACACTATATTAATTATAGTTGGACTGCAGTTTAGATCTAGATCTAATTTAGATCTAAGCCTTTTGAGCCGAGATGTCTGATGTCTGCATTGATGTCACAGTTGGTTGCCTAACGTCCAACGTCAGCACTATAAATATAGACCTGGGGTAGAATGCAAAAACATGACGTAGCTTACGTCTCGTCGTAAGCCTTCTTATTCTTATATTGTTACGACGAAACGTGAGTTACGCCATGTTTGTGAATTCTACCCCTAGACTAGAGATCATGCGATGACATACCAACATCAAGGCGGTTTTCGTTGAGTTGGTTTAACGTCCAACATCAGCACTATATAGGCTATACTGTGGACGGGCCCCATGTCTGACTTCTGAAAATTTATGACTCATGTCTCAGTCGGTCTCATTAAACTGACACCGACTCAACGAGTAGGGAGCAAAATCGCCCGTGCTTGAACCCGTAACTTTTTGCGTCGGAAGCCGATGTTTTACCCGAGAAGCACCGCGCCCACCACACAGGCGACCAATCACAGCTTTAGCCTAGACTTACGGAACCAATGAGCGATAAGAAAACCCCATGCCTCAGGGCCTTAATTACGTCATCAGTGAACGTCCCATAGATCGCAAAGCCTCTTCTGGATCTATATGTATAGTGCTGTGAAGCTCACACGAAAAAGTATAATTTCTACATTCTTCTTACACTTTTCGACTTATCGACCATGTTTTGGTCGGTGGCTAATTTGGTAGGGTTATGGGTCAGGATTAATTAGAAAGTAATTTTGGCAGTTTTAGTAGAGTCAAAGACTTGTTGATGGGGTATGGGTGATCCTCTGTGATTACAGAAAAAAAGGCTGGAGGAGTAAATTGCGTTGTTTACTTTGCGTCCACCAATGTCGGCACTATAAATAATATACTGAGGATGGGTCCTAGGAATACCGTCTGATAATTTTACATGCTGCCACTCAGAGACTCATGTCTCAGCCGGGCACATATGCGGACACGGACTCAACCAGTAGGGGACGCATTCAGGGAAAGAATTGTTTTGCTCATTGAGAGTTCCGAATCATAGGCCGTCGGATTGGGAGACGAACTTGCGCAATTTCGGCAACTGTTAATGTTGGGACTAGTCCGCGATTTAGCCTAGATGGTGACATTGGACAACCATAGGGCAACCATAGGGCCACCACTGGGCAACCAGCCAATACTTTTGGCAACTTACTACGAACATTAGGTGAGCAGCCGGGCTTCTCAGAATGACAGGCACCACAATCACAGAAGTAGACACGGGGCGCTGTAACCCTTAAACCGCCAAAAACGTGCTCACTTCTATCAATGCGGTCACGTGACCTATACATTTAAATACCCGATTCAGAATCTAATTCTGCATTTAGATCCAATTAGACCAACATGTTGACAGAATGAAGAGCCAGACCCCAGACGATGGGCCAGTAGTAATCCTCTTTGATGCATAGTCACGACTATTGCCGACTTTTTCTAATTTTGGATTCTGGATTTAACCTATAACGATGGACATAGAATTACCCAAAGAGACAGATAGAAAGAGGGAAAAGAGAGAAATATAGAGACAGAGACAGAGAGACAGAGACACAGAGACGGAGACAGACATGCAGACAGGCACACAGATAGACAGACAGACAAACAGACAAACAGACAGACAGACAGGACAGAGAATTACTTGGTCTTAAGTTTCATTATATTATGCATGACGTGAGATGGAGTGGTTAGAGTTGTTCTTTGGTTCAGAACGTCAAATATAGTTTGATTTTAAGTGGGTTTTTTTTTTTTGAAAGAGTTTGGGGATGAGGAGGAGATCACACGCTTTGTCAGCAGTCGGTACAACATCCATCCACAAAGAGAAAGAGAAAGAAAGAAAGAGAGAGAGAGAGAGAGGGAGTATAGAGGGGAGAGAACGGAGAAAGAGAGAGGCAGAAAGAAAAATGAGAAAGAGAACAGGAGAGAACTAGAGAGAGAGGGAGATAGAAAAATAACAGAAGGAGAAAAAAAAGAGAGATAAAGCGATAATGACACATAAAGATAGAAAATGTAGAAGGCAGATAAATAGATAGATATAGAGAAAGGTAGATGGAGATCGCTGTAGAGAGATCTGTAGAATAGAGAGACAGATAGAGAGAAACATGAGAGAAATAAGATTACAAAATATGGCCATCACGACATAAATCTACGCTCAAAAGTGCGAGTGGATTATAAAAGGTGAGAGACAGATAGAGAGAAAGTTGGGAGAAATAAGATTAAAAGATATGGCCATCATGACATAAATCTACGCGCAAAAGTGCGAGTGGATTAAAAAAGGATCCCCAAAAAGGGACGAAGGATTATGTATTGCCTTTTACGCGGATTAAGTCAGACATAGTCCATTAGTCACCCACCTACATGTTTGGCAGCCAGTGATACCACCTACGTCACGTGGTGTCTCGAGCAATCTTAGGTAGGAGGAAAGAAGAAAGGAGAAGGAGAAGTGAAGCTCTTTCCTGATTAACCACCTAAGTGGTGTGGAGTTTAATTCCACCCCTATTTTGGAAACAATAATATTATATGAAAAGTGCCAATTCTATAATTATCCATTCGAGAGAATGGCTTATCCAGATTCAGTCATTGTTTCAAATCATCTTTGACTGTCACTCTCAAATCGAAATAATTATATTGGGGGATTTATTAAAAAACGATTTGTCAAATGCATAGACAGCTACACCATAATTATGGGAATATGATTTCTAAAAATGTACCCGACCACTTAAGAGGTTAAAAGTCTCCCAATAAAAGAAGAACGATCTTATACGACAACGGGTTCCAAGAATAACTTCTGACAATTTTTAATGGTGTCAAAACAGAGACAATAGATACCATGCCTCCTGTCTCAAACGATTATATTATTTTGGCGCCGACCCACACAGTATGGGAGGAAATCGAACAGACAAATTTCTGGCAGATTGACTCTCTCCCCCCACTGTATCTCCCCTCTGTATCCCCCTCTCTTTCTCCTCCCTTTGTCTCTCCCCCTCTCTCCACCCTCTATATCCTCTCTCTCCCCTCTCTCTCTCTCTCTTCAGTTTTCCCCTCTCTCTCTCTCTACCCCTTCTGTCTCATCCTCTCTGTCTCCCCTCTGTGTCTTTCCCCTCTGTTTCTCCTCCCTTTGTCTCTCCCTCTCCCCCTCTCCCCCCTCTGTCTCTCTCCCCCCTCTTGTGGCGTGCTACACCGGTTATACCATTGCTGGCACCGACCCACACGGTATGGAAGGAAATCGACCAAACAAATTTTTGACAAATTGACGGTTTCGAATCGGGTATCTTCCACCCGTGAGTCTGAAGCTCTACCTCCTAAACTAATTCGAACCCACACCTAAGTCCTTGTCAGATGTACCTCCCTTTTGAAGTTCAAGTAGTCTTTAATCAGAGAAAAGTGAATAACTATCTCTCTCTGCCTCTCTCCTTCTTTCTCTCTCTATCACTCTCTCTCTCTCTCTCTCTCTCTCTCTTTTTTTTTTTCTCTCTTTTCTGTCCGTATGTCGCTATGTGTCTCCGTCTCCCCTCTCTCCTTTTCGGTCTCTCTCTTTCTCTCTCCACATCCTCTGCCTCTCCCCCTCTCTCCGCAATCTCCCCTCCTCTTCTATTCCCCCTCTCCTCCCTCTCTCCCCTCTGTCTTCCCCTCTCTTCCTCCTCTTCCCCTCTCTTTCCCCACTCTCCCCTTCTCTCCCATTGTATCCCCTCTCTCCCATTGTATCCCCTCTCTCCCCCTTCTCCCCTTCCCTCCCCTTGTATCCCCCCCCTCTCTCTCTCCCTCTGCCTCTCCTAGTATAACGCCACCTAACTCTGCATGCAGATCCTACATGGCGGCTTGACCACAGAGCGGTATACCGTGGACTCTGCTGGTCGCCTTATTCTGACACTGACCAGTGACCGCTACAAAGAAATCTCACTGACTATCAGGAAGAAACCGGCGGTCAGAGCGGCGAGACAGGAATCATGGTATCCTCTCTCTGTCTCATGTGTGTCAGCACATAAAATTGTCAGACGTCAGTTTTGGGACCCGTCCACAATATAGCTTACACAGTGCTTACGTTGGGCGTTGAACCAACTGAACTCAACTTGGCCAGACGAGGCTTGGACCCTAGAATGCCCTACCATAGGACCATGTAAACCCACCAATTAACCTCAAGATAATTATATTGACAACGACATTTGTTTCCATAGAAGAAAATTGGTTAACGAGAAAGAACGAAATGGCAACAGTGAACACATTTCGGCATAGTAGTAAATAGGCAACAGTGATCTATTTCTTGAAAATTATTCTCATAGTTGGTACAAAATGACGCTTAGAGAGTAATTTTGGAATAGTCTACTAGCCTAAATACGTTACACTGTTACCAAAGACTCTAGATCTAGTGAGACATTTCACGAGCAAAACTCACAGTGCTATCGCTATAAATAGCTGGTATGACGTAAGCTCACTCTATTTCTTTACCGTGTCCTAGAATTGGGTTTTGGCCTGGCTCGGCAGAGTGGTCCTGGCCACTTTAGGATAAAACCCACGTCTGCTTTACTTAAAGTCGAACTTAGCAGTATCTAGATCAGGCCAGTGAAAAAAGTATCTTTGTTGATCAGTCACCGAAAATTCCGTAACAAATATGATGATATAACTTAGTAGCGTAACGCTAATGAGATTCAATGTAAAGTTGGAAAAGCATGATACTCTCAAAACAAAAACTTTTTGACAAACTGAATGAAGAATAAAATTGACGTCATAATTATAGTTACAAGCGAATGGTCAATTGGTGCACGGAGAAATTCTAAAGCGAAAGTTCTATAGAGTGTAATTTGCTGCCGAATAGTTTATGATAGTCAGCTGATAAAAGATGTATGAATTTGCTGTGGATGGGAGATTAAAATAGAAAAAATAGACAGACTGAAATAGAATGAACAAGATGAGAGAGAGAGAGAGAGAGAGAGAGAGAGAGAGAAAGAGAGAGAGAAAGAGAGAGAGAGAGAGAGCAAGAGAGAGATGGGGAAGACAGGGAGGCGGGAAAAGACAGATGAAGGGAATGAGAAGAGAGGGGTAAAAGAGAGAGGGAGAAGAAAGAGAGAGAGAATGAGAGGGAAAGAAAAATACAGGGGAGAGGGAGAGAGTGAGAGGGAGAAAGTGAGAGGGAGAGAGAGAGAGAGAGAGGGAGAGAGAGTGTGGGATGGAGGGAGGGAGAAATAGAGTGGGAACATAGGAAAAGATATGGCTATATACATACACGACAGAGACAGGCATGCAGAGAAAGAGAATAAGAGTTAAAGAGAGATTCAACGATGAAGAAAGAGTTAAAAACAAACAAAAAAGCAAGGGACGAGTAAAAACAAAGCAAAAAAACAAAAACAAAACACACACACACACATTCTGTAAAAAACAATAACCAATCAATGTCTAATACAAATGAAACACACAGAGAAAAAAGAGAATCAAACTGAACTAATAACAATGTATTTAGCCCATCCTAAAAATTTCTAACTGTGTAACCTACATAACACAATGTAGGCAAAACTCATAAAAGCTGTAATTGTACATTGTACTAGTTTCACCTCTACAAAAAGCCATACATTTAGCTATAATTATGCTGGATCTAGTAAGAAAAAAAAGTACGGAACATAATATATTGTACGGCAGGTATTAAAAACATAATGGGAGCGGTTTTGATGAACTGACACCTAATTGTGTAGCCTACAAAAGGCACCGTAAACTGACCTTTTTAGAGCTATATTTTAGATATAT
>RQTK01000580.1:134268-161768 GCA_003991915.1 Elysia chlorotica | reverse complement strand
AGATAGATAGATAGATAGATAGATAGATAGATAGATAGATAGATAGATAGATAGATAGATAGATAGATAGATAGATAGATAGATAGATAGATAGATAATAGATATGATAGAGATGAGATAGAACAAAATTTATGAAGAGTGAGACTGAGAAAAGTGAGAGAGAGAGAGAGAGAGTGAGAAACTGAGAGAAATACATAGATAAATTGAGAGGGACATATTTAGGGGAAAACCAAAGACAGAGAAAAACAAATGCATGGAGGAAATCATAGCGGAAAAGAAGAAACCAAACAAAAACAAAACAACAAACAAACAATGCATCGATCCATGCCCCCTCCTCATCTCATGACGTGATCAATGTTTACCTAGAGAAAACCTAATATTTTAAACCACAAGCACTTGGACCGTTCTATGGCTCTCATGACTTGTGAGACAGAAAGTTCAACGTTGACCGATTTAAGCGGAATAAACATTTTAATTTCTCGACGTAAGAAACGTTTATGAAATTTGAACAAGTGCAAAGTTTGTTGCGGGTTTTTTTTTTTTTGTATCGCACTTTTTTTTCTATCTTACTCTCTGATTGTAGTTTTCTGTTTTTCTACTTTTCTCCCTCACTTTCTTTCGTTCTCACTCTCTCTATCTTCCTCAAACATCATTAAAAAATCTGTTGTCATTGTCTCAGTCGCTTTTCTATTGCTTTCTCTCTCTCTCTCTCTCTCTCTCTCTCTCTCTCTCTCTCTCTCTCTCTTTTTTTTTTTTAATTCATCCTTACGTTTTCTTTTTTAAAAGAAATTCAATGTTGTTTATCTTTATCTCTACATTTGTCATATTCTTTTCCTCTCTTAATCTGTCTCGATCAATCTGCATTGCCTTTGTTTCTCTTCCTCTCTCTCTCTCTCTCTCTCTCTCTCTCTCTCTCTCTCTCTCTTTCTATCTCCTCCTCTCTCTGTGTCTCGAACCCTCTAGCTCAAGCTTTGTGTTTATCTTTGTACCTCTTTTCATATATATGTCCATCTTTCCCTCCCTCTCACTTTCTCTCTATCAGTTACCTCTCTCTCTTTCTCTATCTCTCTTCCTCTTTCTCTCACTATCCCTCAATCTCTGTCCTTCTTCCTGCGTAACTGCAAACTAAAATCTACTGACTAATAATTAAACAAATAGTTTATGTAACAAACTCACTGTTCCCCGTGAAAAAAAATAAACAAACAAAAACACCAATGAATAACCAAGAAATCAAACTCGTAAACGAACAAGTAGATAAACTTGTAAAAAGACAAACAAACAGACAAACAAACAAACAAACAAACCCGAAATTTGAAACCATATAACAGAACTTGACTAAAGCGGTCTAGATCTAGATTCAAGACAGAGCAGTAAAAAGTCCATTAAAATTTTAGTATACTCAAGGGACCAAAATTTTTTGGCCGTCTTTGTATAGAATCATCATTCAGGCTTGGGGGACGTTCAACTGGGAAAGCTGAGTCTCGCTTCCTTCAACCGAGGAGAGTTTAGGGAATAGTAAAGTTCATAATCTGGAAAAACCCACAAATGACTTATCTTTACTGCGTTGTGTTGGAAGATTAGTACTTAGGGAGAAAGAGATAGAGAGTAAGAGAGAGAGAGAGAGAGAGAGAGAGAGAGAGAGAGAGTGAGAGAGAGTTAAAAAAAACAAGAGAGTACGAGAGACTGAACAATAGAGAAAGAGGGCGAAAGAGAGAGAGGGAGAGAGCCCTGGCGATTTCGCTCCCTACTGTTTGGGTCGGTGTCAGTTTAATATGACCGGCTGAAATAGAAGTCATGGTATCCCGCCCTGTCTCGTGTGTGGCAGCACATAAAAATTGTCAGACATCAGTCTTGGGGCCCGTGAACAATATAGTCTATTGTGCTGATGTTGGACGTTAAACAAACTCAACAACTCTCTCTTGTTATCCCTCTCTATTTCTTTCTCTCTCTATGTGCATGTCTCTCCCTTCCCTTCGTTTTGTTTTTATATTTGTGTCTACATAGACCTCCCTCCCCTCTCCCTTTCTCTCTATTTTTTTCTCCCACTCTCCCTGTTTATATCCATTTCTCTCTTTGTATCCCCCTCTATATATCTCTCCCCCTTTGGGACTGCTTGACTGACTTTACTTATGCCAGGTTTATAATGCATTGGGCCCTTTTACAGAATTACTGGAGAGTAAACTGCCCTTGACATGAAACACTAGCGCTCTATCTCTGCTCAACATAATCAAAACTCCATTACTCCAACTGCCTCTCTATGGGCCTTTTGGGTTTTCCCTCGACGGCGTCTTGAAAACGTTGGGTTTCCCCGCTGCACAAGACTTCTCGAGCTGTAAATAATGTGATTGGGAATAATAAGAAATGCGTGTTATGGAATTTCCCAATAAGGTAGCCTACAATGCGAGTGCTAGAGTGCATACAAGAAATTTTGCACGGGTCAACTCATTTATGTTCCTGAGACGTCGACAAAGTTTAATGAGAAAAGTTGATAGAAAGAAAAATATTAATAACATGGTTTGTATGTAAAGGTCGTGTTTTCAGTAATAGGCTTTTGTCAAAACAAAAAACCAAAACACCAAAAAAAAAAAAAAAAAAAAAAACCAACAATAACTACAACAAAAGCCCTGAGGCATAGAGTTACGTCTTATACGGCGAAAATAATTATATACTTTTCTAGAACTGTTTTTCTGCAGAAAATCGTTCGCAATCAAATAGTTTAGCAATTTCATTTCTCCAGCAACTGAAAAAAAAGAAAATAAGTATCTCCTGAAGATAAAAGATATTAAAACACTCGATCAACACAATGTTTTATGTCGTCATTTTTGTAAACTTTAGAGACGGAGCGTTACAAGGGAGTGACTCGATCCTTATGTTCGAGAAAGCAATACAGTCTAGGGGTAAAATGCTCAAACAAGACGTCACAATATAAGAATAATAAGGCTTACGACGAGACGTAAGCTAGGTCATGTTTGTGCATTCTCCCCTTGGTTAGTAAATACAACTTTGCCATAACTTTAGATCTGTGTAACTGAGGGCAAGATTTAGTCGTTATAAATTATCTTATTTGATGTCTAGGTTTAAAGCCTAATTATACAAGTAACGAAATCTTTTCTCGAAGCACACACAACTCGCAAGATTCTTCCCACCATGTTTCTTCCTGTCCGAAAAGCCAACATTAACATGTATTTTCTTGATAACTCAACAACAACTCTCTCTTGTTGTCTCTCTCTCTCTCTCTCTCTCTCTCTCTCTCTCTCTCTCTCTTTCTCTCTCTCTCTCTCTCTTTATTTCTTTCCCTCTCTGTTTCTTTCTCTCCCTTTCCTTCGTTTTGTTTATGTCTCTTTATGTCTATACTGATCTCCCTCCCCTCTCCCTTTCTCTCTCTATTTTTTTCTTCCACTCTTCCTGTTTATATCAATTTCTCTCGTTGTATCCCCCTCTATATATCTCTCCCCCTTTGGGACTGCTTGACTGACTTTACTTACGTCAAGTTTATAATGCATTGGACCCTTTTACAGAGTTACTGGAGAGTAAACTGCCCTTGACATGAAATACTAGCGCTCTATCTCTGCTCAACTTAATCAAAGCTCCATTACTCCAACTGCCTCTCTTTGGGCCTTTTGGGTTTTCCCGTGACGGCGTCTTGAAAACGTTGGGTTTCCCCGCTGCACAAGACTTCTTGAGCTGTAAATAATGTGATTGGGAATTATAAGAAATGCGTGTTATGGAATTTCCCAATAAGGTAGCCTACAATGCGAGTGCTAGAGTGCACACAAGAAATTTTGCACGGGTCAACTAATTTATGTTCCTGAGACGTCGACAAAGTTTAATGAGAAAAGTAAATAGAAAGAAAAATATGAATAACATGGTTTGTATGTAAAGGTCGTGTTTTCAGTAATAGGGTTTTGTCAAAACAAAAAAACAACAACAAAAAACAAACAAAAACAAACAAAAAAATCCAACCATTACAGCAACAAAAGCCCTGAGGCATAGAGTTACGTCATATACGTCGAAAATAATTATATGCTTTTCTAGAATTGTTTTTCTGCACAAAAATCTTTTGCAATCATATAGTTATGTAATTTCATTTCTCAAACAATTAAAAAAGGCAATAATTATTAAGTACAGGTTAAAGTGATCTTTAGCTGGTTATAACAGACATTGCAATACTCAACTAAGACTAGAGTTTTTCATGTCGTTATCATTTGTAAAAATTAGAGACGGAGCGTTACAAGAACGTGACTCGATCTTTGTGCTCGAGAAAGCAAGAAAGTCTAGGGGTAAAATGCACAAACAAGACATAACAATATAAGAATAAGAAGGCTTGCGACGAAACGTTAGCTACGCCATGTTTGTGCATTTTACCCTAGGTTAGTAAACACAACTTTGCCATAACTTTATATCTGTGTAACTGAGGAAAGTTTTCACCATTGAAAATGTATCTTATTTAATTCTAGGTTTGAAGCCTAATTATACAAGCAACGAAATCTTTTCTCGAAGCACACAATACTCGCAAGATTCTTCCCACCATGTTTCTTCCTGTCCGAAAAGCCAACATTAGCATGTATTTTCTTGACCTTTAAAGTAAATGATTCGATACTAGGATTTAGCTGCTTTCGTTTACTGAAGACCCACTGTCGCCAGGTACTGAGGTAGACTGTTTAAAGTAAAACTTTGGGTAGGATAGAAAAGAAGGCAAAACTAGACACCTGACTTTACTGTGCATTTAGATGCCATGTTGGGCGTTTATGTCTATTTCTATGTTTCATTTTGTGCCCCTTGTTAGTAACTGAGGAATGTAACTCTAAGCGGTACAACGAAGGGAAGACAATCTAAGCGGGGATAAGTGTGTAACTGCCTCTAGTAGCTAAGGGAAGTCATTCTAAGCGGGGACATGATTGTAACTACCTTTCGTAACTAAGGGAAGTCATTCTAGTTCTAAGCGTTAAAAGTGTAACTATCTCTTATATCGAAGGGAAGTCATTCAAAGCGGGAAAAACTGTGTAACTACCTCTAGTAACTAAAGGAAGTCATTCTAAGCGGGGCAAAATGTGTAACTCCATCTGGTAACTAAGGACTAAACAGAAAAACCGGTTTTACCGATCTACTAGTACCGCTACTGGTGTTGTCGTTGTCAGTCTAATAATGACTAGTTGAGACAAAAGTCTTGGTATCCCCACACTGTCACTGTGACTGTGGCAGCTCAAATATTTAGACGTCAGTGGCACGTCCAAAATATAATAATACATGGCTTCGGAAGCCAAGCAACTCAAGCTACGCCTCGCAATCTTACATGAGAGATGCACGCGAGCGCGGTTGGTGCCCTTGGGCAGTGCCCGATCTGTCTCGCCAAAAAGGGCGTTGTTTTACAAAAGTACAATGTGAATAATGATAGAAATAAAATCAATAATAACATTATCCTCCAGAATAAAAAGAATCGTACAGAGTTTAAAACAGACCGTTCTTCCCGGTGCCCAGGGCTAGTGGCTAAAGCTCTAGCAGCAGCACATTATTTCTTCTTCCATCATCGCGATCGCGGAGCCTAGTATTGTGTTGTTGTTGAAGAAAAGAATTACTGTGTTTTAGTGTAAGCTTGTGTTCTTACCTTAAGTCTGTGATGGTGTCGCACAATGATATATTATTTATCCATTTTTTAAGTTGAATAGTGAAGCTGCCACTTTGCCAGACTTGAATTTGAAGGCTATCTTAATGTCATCTTGCGCCATTACTAGTTTCTTATATAATTCAGAAACAAAAAAAAGAAAAACCGCACACCAACTTTCTAGCCCATCTTAATATTTTTTAAAAAAATATAGAAAACAAAAACAAAAAACGACACCAACTCTCTACCCCACTGATCACGGTTATCACACAATTCTGTGTCCAGATTTAGCATCCCAGCATCCCCAAATCATGAAGGACGATCACCTGGAGTGAGCATGCGTGAATCTACGCCTCATGTATCCACAAAACAATATCATAAATGTATCATCAACCAGTCTAGGCCTGATCAACCCAAATATTAACCTCTTGCAACAGGAAATACAAAACAGAAATATCCCATAATTTATCAAGGTAATCACACGGTATAAAAATCTGGCTCCAGATATAGCAGTCCACCCTCTCCAATGCATCAATGCATGAAGTGCAGTCACCTGAAAACACCACCCGTGATTTCATAACTCTTGTTTTCCCATTGCTAATCCTTGTATAACCAACTAAAAGCTGGTCACTTCAAATCTTAGTTTTTAATATCAGGAGAAAAATCTTTTTGGGTCACTCCCAAGCTTTGTTTCTTACACCAGAAAGAAAAAAATATTATATCAGTCCAAATCTTATTAATTTTTTCAACGCCAAAAACACCCTTTAACTATCACTCCAATCTTTATTTCTTACATCATATCCCTCCCCCAGCCCTCCTCTCCTTTATTCACCACTTGTATTATACGAAACTAATCCCAGATTTAGCACCCCACTATCAACAATTCCTGAGGGACAATCAAGTAAAAACAAAAAAATAAATGAATCACATATCCTCTGGCGCTAACACTAACATACACGAAGAAGAATCACCTTGAAACAGCTTGGTTTAGTTTAATTCTCTTGTTTCCCATTGCACATCATTGTATAACTAATTCTAAGCCTGGTCATTTCAAACCTTCGTTTCTTATATCAGGAAAAAAATATTATTTTTCTATCGCAAATCTTTTTTTTTAAATCAGGAAAATAAGATCTTCTTGGGTTACACCCTTTGTTTCTTACACCAGAAAGAACAAAAATCTTTCTCTTCAAATCTTTAGTTTTCAACGCCAAAAACAACCCTTTTACTATCTCTCCAATCTTTATTTCTTACACCATCCCCCATCCTTATTTTTCATGTTAATTATAAGAATCTGACTCCAGATTTCGCACCCCACTGTCTCCCACGCATGAAGGACAATCACATTAAAACAAAAAGAACACATTAATAATCCCCACAGATCTATGATCATCCCTTGTTTTTCATGCTTCTTTCACCCACTCTCTATGCCTGATCACCCCCAATCTTAATTTTTCACACCAGCGAAACCACCCCCTCCCACATTCGTCGCCGCTATCATACAGATCTGACTCCAGGCAGAGAACAATATCCTCCCCATAAACATGGAGGAAGATGGGATTGAGAGAACACGAGTCCTAAAATCTCGTGTCCCTCATTTATCATGATTGCACCTCATACCCAAATTTAGATCACTCCAAATCTTAGTTTTCAACACCAAAAAACCCTTTTACTATCACTCCTATCTTCATTTCTTACATCACCCCTCTTCTCCCTTATTCATCACATGTGTTATAGGAAACTGATTCCAGATTTAGCACCCCACTATCAACAATTCCTGAAGGACAATCAAGTAAAAACAAACAAAGAACGAAGAAATCATCCTCTAGCGCTAACACTAACATATATGAAGAACAACCACCTTGAAACAGTTTGGTTGAATTCAAGTCTCTTGTTTCCCATTGTACATCATTGTATCACTAATTCTAAGCCTGTTCATTTCAAACTTTCGTTTCTTATATACAGAAAAAACATTATTTTTCTATGGCGTCCAATCTTTATTTAATTTCAAAAAAAAAAAAAAAAGCTACACCAACTCTCTACCCCATTGATTATGGTTATCACAGAATTGTGTGTCGAGATTTAGCATCCCAGCATCTCCAAATGATGAAGGACCAACACCTGGAGTGAGCATGCGTGAATCTACGCCTCATGTATCCACAGCTCTCGTCATTGTATCATCAACCAGTCTAAGCCTGATCAACCAAATATTAACCTCTTGCACCAGGCAATACAAAAAAAATCCCCTTATTTATCAAGGCAATTACACGGTATAAAAATCTGGCTCCATATATAGCGGCCCACCCTCTCCAATGCATCAATGCATGAAGTGCAGTCACATGAAAACACCACCCGTGATTTCACAACTCTTGTTTTCTCATTGATAATCCTTGTATAACCAACTAAAAGCTGGTCACTCTAAATCTTAGTTTTTAACATTGGGAGAAAAATCGTCTTGGGTCACTCCCAAGCTTTGTTTCTTTCACCAGAAAGAAAAAACATGTTTTTTCAATCACTCCAAATCTTTTTTTTTAAATCAGGAAAATAAGATCTTCTTGGGTTACACCCTTTGTTTCTTACACCAGAAAGAACAAAAATCTTTCTCTTCAAATCTTTAGTTTTCAACGCCAAAAACAACCCTTTTACTATCTCTCCAATCTTTATTTCTTACACCATCCCCCATCCTTATTTTTCATGTTAATTATAAGAATCTGACTCCAGATTTCGCACCCCACTGTCTACTCCCACTCCCATTGTCTCTCACGCACGAAGGACAATCAAATTAAAACAAAAAGAACACATCAATAATCCCCACAGATCTATTGATCATCCCTTGTTTCTCATGCTTCTATCACCCACTCTGTATGCCTGATCACCCCCAATCTTAATTTCCAACACCAGCGAAACCGCCCCCTCCCACACGCGTCACCGCTATCACGCAGATCTGACTCCAGGTAGAGCACACGATCATCTCTGAAACATGAAGGAAGATTAGATTGAGAGAACACGAGTCCTAAAATCTCGTGTCTCTCATTTGTCATGATTGCCCCTCATACCCGAATTTAGATCACTTCAAATCTTAGTTTCTTGCACGTGGAAAGAAAACAACAACCACTTTCATATCACTGTTATTTTAAATTTAAATTTCTCATACAATAATGGGACCCCCCCCCCCCCCAAACCCCCGTAATAAATCAAGACAGTTCAAACATTAAAAAGATACGGCGCCAATAAAAACAAAGAAGAAGAAAAAAACGTGTACGCAGCAACCATTGTTATCACAAGAAGCTGGCTCCAGATTTAGCATCGTATCATCTCTAATCTTTTCCCAGGGTTTTCCAAGTCCCAAGTTACCAGGTGAAACGATGCTGTGCTTGGTTGAGTCACCATCTCACAACTCACACCATCATCACTAAACGTCCCGTGGTAGATTTATTCAAAAATGTATTACTAATACAAGATTTGGCGACCGGCAAGTACATGAGTGTAGATTTGATATTGAATTTTTAAAGAGTTGGACGTTAAACCAACCCAACCCCAACCCATCTCTCCGCCTTCGTGCCCTTGGCAATCGCTGCATGTTAACTTGGTGTTACCATCGTGGGAATCTAAAAGACATTGAAAGAGAAAAGATCTTCTTTCATGTGCAATCCAATATCATGGGAAGGGCCTGAGTGTTTGCTTGGAATCTACCTATCCCTCCGCCTTCGTGTACTTGCCAATTGCTGCAAGAGGATAACACCATCGTGGGAATCTAGACAGTAAAGACCATATTAGAATGCAATATTACTTTACCTGATAAATTTGGGACAGTGAGTGTGGGTGGAAGTTATTATCCTGAAAACAATGCAATGTCAATCACTTTGTATAATTTCCCTGTCGCTACAGGTGATTTCGCTGATGTTGCCATCTAAGAGATGTTAATCTAGGAAAGAGTTTCTTTCATTTCATAGAACAATCCAATAACATGGGAAGTTGGTGAGGTGAGGATGTATGAAAGTTGTATTTCTCGAACTGTTTTCGTGCAATAGCCAATAATTCATATAGAGCCTCTTTCACAGCACAATCCAATATCGTGGATGTGAGGGGGGGTCTGGGTGTATGCATGGAAACTTTCTGTTTATCCATCTGACTCAATATACCTGCTGGTAGCTACAGGTGAATCACTTGATGTTGCTATTACTAACTTGATGGATGAATCACTGGGAAAGAGAGCTACCATCAAACAAAGAACAATACAAAATCGTGGGATCAGGACAAAGAATCTGGGTCTATGCTTGGAAACTGTTTATGTCTCCGCCTCCATGTACCTGTTGGTGGCTACAGGTGGAGACACTTGGTGTAATCTGATAACAGCGCATCAGGTGTTTTGCTTGTTCGGCAGAGCGAGAAGGCGATAAGGCGAATAAAAACAGATAAGTCTTGATACTGCCCTCAAACAAGTCAAAAGAATACTATTTTTAAGTCTGGATGATTTCTACCTGAGTAAAAAGCACTGTTAATGGTAGCATTTTTGTTTTTCTTCATGGGTATTTATTTTTTTTTTCACCTTACTTTTGCAAACTCCCAATTTTTCAACAGGATTTGAGGAGGTCATTGACCTGAAAGAGTCGGTTATTTGCCAAAAACCTATACCTTGATTTTCTTTCAAACACCATCATTTCTATTTCCATATCTTCCTAACACCGTATTTCTTTCAGCCTCCAAAAGCAACAAAGGAAAATCAAATAAAAAACCTGCCAACCGTACACGAAAAACGAAAGTGTATACATGTGGTTTTTACTTATTTGCCTTAAATTTGTACACTTTAATTGGTGGTTGGGTCGCCACGACATCTGTGCAAAACAGACCACCTAAGTAAACTGATTTCTTGCAATGGAAGATTTACCTTTATGCTATAAGGCCAAAGAAAACACTAGAAGATTAACGGGAAAATGTCTATAATTTAGCATAGATATCTACACCCGATGGTTTAACGTCCAACATCAACACTATATTCAGTATTGTGGACGGGTCCCAAGACTGACGTATGACAATTTTATATGCTGCCAAACATGAGACATGGAGGGGATACCATGACTCCTGTCTCAACCGGTCACATTATACTGATGCCGACCCAAACAGTAGAGAGCGAAATCGCCAGGGCTCGAACTACGGACCTTTTTGCGCCGGAAGCCGATGTCCTACCCCAGGGCCACCGCACTCCAAATACACCCAATGAAGAAGGGTTGTACAACATTATCTAAACAAGGGCTTTTTCAATAACGTTTTTTTTTTCGTAGACGTGATTGATCCGAGAGAAGGTCACACAGATTCTAATCAGAAGGTGGAGGGTTCGATACCCACTTTAGTCGCCGCAGTTTTGTCTCTGCCGATTGGGTCGGTGTCAGTATAAGATTACCGAAAAAATCATTGGTATCCCGCACTGGGGTCCCATCGCAGTGTGGGATCTTACCTAACAGCTAGGACACGGTGCACTAGGAAAGACCTTCACTCTCTCACTCTCTCCACCCAGACAATGCTGTTCTAATCAGATAAGGTTTCGATTCCATTAACTCTACAAGATAGCATTGAACTTTGAGTGTCGGTTCTTTGCCAAAAAAACCTCTTTGATTTACTCTTAAATGTCATCACTTCAATTTCAATACCCCTTGACACAGCCTCTCTAGCAACCTTCAAATGCAAGAAATAAAACCTAGAGGCGCCAATCTAACACATTAAAAACATTGACAACGTATATTTTATACTTTTTCTTTTTTTTTTTCATTTTGGTTTAAATCCCCACACTTAATGGATTTTATAGCAGGCAGTTCGGCTCTTGAAAACAAATCAGCTTGGCAAAATGATTTCTTCAGCTTGAACAGGTACCTTCTCTTTAAGACTAAAGAGGCCAAGAAAAATACGACAACATTAACGGGAAAAGCTCTATGCATTTAGCTCAGACATCTAGACCCAGCACTGAAGTGTTGTGCAAGATTATCTAAACAAGAGCTCTTTCAATGGCGCTTCTCTCTAGACGAAACAGGTCTGAAGCTCCCTGGAACATTCGAGTAAGATAAGATAAGAAACACGTTGTAGATCCTTCTAGCGGAGGTTCAAAAGAGTAGATAAAATCTCCAAGGCTGCCAACCCTTAGTAGTCACCAATGTGTATAAATCAAGTAAAAAAAAGGAATAATAAAATCATGCACAAATTAATGCGTTCTTTTTAGCAGATCTGGGATTGTCGATATTTTTTTCACAGTTGTCAAAAGTAGTCATGCATCTATAAGCCAAGGGTTCTAATCCCACAAAAGGCTATTTTTTTTTTACTTAAAGCCTCCATCTAACCACTGCAAAAAACATCTAAACATACAAGATTTACTTATAATAATTATTTCAGGACTTTGCCCGCTTTAAATCTAATTTACGCCTTTTTATGTCAGGTTGACCAGCGTGAATTTGTACAACTCTACAGTATTGGATTTTTGGCTTCTGGCGGAGATAGGGAACA
The DNA here is from genome assembly GCA_003991915.1 of Elysia chlorotica. Taxonomy (NCBI): domain Eukaryota; kingdom Metazoa; phylum Mollusca; class Gastropoda; family Plakobranchidae; genus Elysia; species Elysia chlorotica. The sequence goes on along the minus strand of RQTK01000580.1, from coordinate 149,677 downwards.
CTTTGTGATGTCTGGAGTTTTATCGTTTTGTTCTTAAAAGGAGCGGGTTCTGTTAAAGTACTAGGCTTCTGAGTATTAACTGGTTAATAGATTTCAATTTATCGATGTCTAGATTTAGAACTCCACAGCTTAAGGCTGAAGCGCAGATAAGTAAAACTTTGCGATGTCTAGAAAAGAGGTGGCTGATAAATTACTAGAATTTGCGATTCAGTTAAAATAGTTGTCTTCTGTGCATCGATTGATTAAAAGCTTTTAATTTATCGATGTCTACAACTCTACAGATGGTGAACGCGGTAGCCGAAGGGCAGAACATCGGTTTTTTGACACAGGAGGTCCATGGTTCGAGTTATGGAATCACCGCACTTTCTCTCTCTGTAGCAGCACGTTAGTATTGGGGTCCGTCAACAACATAGCCTATATAGTGTTGATATTGGACGCTAAGCAACAAGATTTACTTTTGTTGGACTCTAGAGTTTTGGGTTGTAGCGCAGATGTATAGCGATGTATCATTTTCTTATATTGTTTTTGTAAGAAACGGAGTGTTGGCTTGAGTAAATTTGCTGTTAAAGTAGTTGGCGCCTGAGATAAGACTGGTTAGAAGTTTTAAATTCATCTCTGTTCTGCTGCATATATCTCTTTTTTTCAAAGCACTTCCCCCCCCCCCTTTTTTTTTTCTCCCTCTCCCTGTCTGTGCATCTCAATCTCTCTCCCCTTCCCCTCACCCTCTCGCTCTCTCCATCTCACTCTATCTCTCACTGTCTCTTCCTTTCTCCCTCTCTTTACCTATCACTCTCTATCTTTTTCTCCTTCTCTCTCCTTCTCATGTCTCTCTCTTCCGACTGATCGTTTGTCGGAACTATCCGTGAGACCATATTGATTAGTGCTTAAAATGTTTTGATGTAGGCCAAAATCTAAGAAAATGGGTACAAATTAAAATACATTTGACAGGATGATGTCGTCACTGAATTTGTGTAACATCAGAAACAGTTTTGGTCGCCTCCAATGGTCGCCTCCACCGGTTGAGTCCGAGATAAGGAAAACTGCCATGTCTGTAGCGTTTTCTTGTCTTTTTATTGACTTGGCTCAAAGCTAGAGTCTTGAGCTGTAAAAGGAACTATTTCTGGAATAGCAGCTCTCTAAAAGTGAAACGCCTCCGAGGTAACCTTGGGGTATTCCATACAGTGAAAGTCCTATTTAATTGGCTAAACGCTACTTTTTATCTCTGTATTTCTGTAAAGACTCTATTTCTCCCCCTCTCGCTATCCTTCCTCCCTCTCTCTCTCCCCCCCCCTCTCTCTCTCTCTCTCTCTCCCTTCCCGTATGGTAGTTCGTATATCTTTCATCTTTTCTGTCAGCCTACCTCTGCATGATTGTATGGGTACCTCTTTCTCTTTATTTGTCCGTCGGTCTTTTACTCTATCGTCCCTCTCTTTCTTTCCACCCTCTCTCTCCTTCCCCTTTCTTATTCCTTCTTTTGACCATCAATAGTGTGTAAAGCACTATAATCACATTCAAGCATTCCACAAACAACATTAGTCTTTAGATATCGCATACAAGTCACGTGGTGTAAACTGAGGACCAGATGCCAGGAGAAGTATCGAGATTAACATGTACATCCATTTCACGTACAGCCAGATGATAATGGTCACCCTAACTGAATTTGTAACCCCGCTTTTCTCATAAATCCATAATACATTACAAGAAACAGTTCTAAGGAGAGCGTATAGAGTAATGGCATGAGAATTCGGTGGGAATACATTGAGATTCAGAGAGAGGGAAGGAGAGAGAGAGTACGAAAGAACGAGTGAAGAAGAGAAAGAGAGAGATAGAAAGAGAGAGAGAAAGAAGGGAGAAATGGGGAGTGAGATAGATAGAGAAGTAAAGAGAGAGAGAGAGAGAGAGAGAGAGAGAGAGAGAGAGAGAGAGAGAGAGAGAGAGACAGAGACAGAGTGGAAGTCAGAGAGGAGCAACAAAGATAGAGAAAGAGAGCGAGAGAGAGAGAGAGAGAGATAGAGAGAGAGAGAGTGAGAGAGAGAGGGAGAGAGAGAGAGAGTAACAGAGAGAGGCGAGAGCGAAAAGGAAAGAGAAATTCCGGTTAACAGATGAGAGGGTGGAACTAACGAGGCAGAAAGATGTACGAAGGTACATACAATTAGTCTGCGTGGCAGAATGTAAACACGGCTTGACAAAGTGGCCGTCTGGTTTTGGAAGGTCAGGTGGTGCTTAACAAGAGAGAGATCGGGTGAGAGAGAGTGAGAGGGTGAGAGCGTGAGAGAGAGGGAGAGAGAGGGGGAGTGAGAGAAGGTGAGAGAGGGAGAGAGTGAGAGAGAGGGCGTGAGAGAGTGAGGGAGAGGGAGAGTGAGAGAGAGGGGAGTGAGAGTTAGAGAGAAAGAGAGGGAGTGAGAGAGGGTGAGAGAGTGAGAGAGAGAGGGGGGTGAGAGAGAGGATGAGAGAGAGGGAGTGAGAGTGGGTGAGAGAGTGAGAGAGGGAGCGAGAGAGGGAGTGAGAGAGGGTGAGAGAGTGAGAGAGGGTGAGAGAGTGAGAGAGAGAGGGAGCGAGAGAGGGGTGAGAGAGTTAGAGAGAGACTGTCTGAGACAGAAATCTTTGTATCCCCTTTTCTCCTTGTGTAGATTAGGTTTAATTATCAGATATGTTTCGGAATCCTTCGCCGAAATGGATTCTTCTTGAAAACCTTGAAGGCGTTAAACAGTGATACAGTCTATCTCTTTAAATAAATACATAGGTTCCAATAAGATCAGTGTTCTAAAAAATACCAAAACTTGGCGAAAACAAACAAACGAAAAAACACATACAAAAAACAAACAAAAGAGTTGAGTTGAGTTGGTTTTAACGTCCAACATCAGTACTATATAGGCTATTATTGTGGACGGGCCCCAAGACGGACGTCTGACAATTTTAAAATTACGTTGCTTGGATTAGTTATACTAATAATATGATGAGCAATAGAAGTGAAAAAAGCAACAAGATACAAGAACCTAACAAAATACACTCTGGGTATTTCTGCTCCAAGCCCATTAATCATGTAATCACCGTCTCATCAAGATACTGGAGATATTTTTTCCTCGCTTTACAGAGGAATTCCACTTGCTATAATGCCATGTTCCATGTATGTTCCATGTTCTTGGTGAGTTATTGCAAGGTTGTGTGTATGAGTGTGTGTTTCGTGTGGTTGAGGTGTGGAGAGAGAGAGAGAGAGAGAGAACACAATGGAGGACGGGGCAGAAGAGTTAGTAAACAGATATTGTGTACACAAGAGAGAGAGAGAGAGGCTGGGAAAGAGAGAGGGTGAAAAGAGAGAGAGAGAGAGAGAGAGAGAGAGCTCTCTTTCTCTCTCTCCCTATTTCTACGCAGTGTGTAACAAAGAAGAAATCGCACCTCTACTAAACACTACATTACCACATCTACCGTCGCCATCACTGACTTTCTCTCGGAAGCCGAGAATTCCCGCACGGAACCGACATGCTCTGAGGGACTCTGGGATAGATCCATGAATATTAGCAGCTTATCAAATTATTTTATCGTCTGCTGCGTTTGAAACGTCACACCTCAGCTGACCCCGCCAAAAACACTTTCACTTCGGCACGTTCTGGGTTTTCTCGTTGGTTGACTTCTCCTGCCTTTGGAGCAAGACCTCGTCATGACATACACCGTATAAAAAGCGTGTGTATGAGACTTGCCCCAAAAAACAAATTCTCGTCCGGATTTTTTGGGGATATTTCGCATCATTTTAGTTCGTAGCAAGACTCACTCTGTCTTTTGTACGAGTCTTGACGGGAATGAATGAGCCCCTCAAGGCTGTCTCAGTGGACTAAGGACATTAATAATAATTTCTGACCGCGCATTTAGTTACCACTGACTATTCACTCCCATTAGGTAAAATGGATAGTTTTTGCATGGTCGCCCATCCTATTCACACATGCACACTAATACACCATCGCCTACACTCACAAGTCCACACCATCCCCTTTCCTTACAGATTTAGGTTCAGTGACCGGTACATAACAGAACGAGATCTAGATCTACAAGTCAAGGACTAAATCAACAATTCAAGATCTAGATCTAGATTTAAAAATTGTATTTACGCCGTGGCAACCTCCCAGAATAGATCATATGTGTTTTGTTGTTGTTGCTGTCGTCGTTGCTGTTGTTGTTTACTCCCCTCTATCTCTCAAGGTTTACGTGTTTATCGGGTTTTTATTTGTTTGTTTACCTGTTTCTGTGAATACTGGTCTGGTAGCTTTACCTGCCTCAGTCTGTCTATCTTATTTGTTTGTTTATTTGTCTATCGAGCACTTGATTGAACAGTTATTTATCTTTCGCCTCTTTAGCTTTGTATGTCTGTCTTTCCAGCTGACTGTGTTTGTCTTTTTGTCTTTTTCTTTCGGTCTATCTACCTCTCTATCTGTTTTTTCTACAGTTCCAGATATGAAGAAACAAAAACATCGCTCTCGTTACAAACTCGTACACATAAAAGACAACATCAGCGCCACACAATATTAGATGCTCTCTCTATGTCTTTTTTATCCTTCTTCTTCTTCTTCTTCTTCTTCTTCTTCTTCTTCTTCTTCTTCTTCTTCTTCTTCTTTCTCTTCTACTCCGAAGCAGTTGTATTACACACCAATCCCTGCCAGGGCAACTAATGCTGCCAAGGACCCACCCATAAAGCTTGCTTTGCAAATCCGTCCGCTGGCTCAGACCAGACACTTCTTCTGGTGTCTTTATGGTTATTGCAGTCGTATAGCGCATGCTCTACAGTTTCTACTGCTGCACCACACCAGAGTCCGTTTCTATATTTTATACGTCATGTGGTACCTAAGTCGGTTGTGCCAAGTTAGTTCTGTGACGGAATATCACTGTCTGGGATAGCCTGTCGACTTAGAACTATTTTGCCAATGCGTATCTAGAAATCCCTTGCCTACTAATGGCGACTTAAGACGGTCGTATAATTATTATAAACGGCGACTTAGAATTATCTACCTTTTTACACTAGAAGGTCTAGCGAGTCGTTAGAAGTGGTGAGTAAGTTGGGTCTCAGAGAATGCGTCTTGAGGGATACCCTTATTGGAGAATCAACTAGATGGCAATATAAGATATACATTTAACCGTCTCGGAACCCCCAAGGAAGGGAATCAAGTATACAAGGCCACATAGTTCACTTGAAGAATCTCTTTTAAAATGTAACATACATAATACCCTTATTTTATGTGATATTATTTCTTTATTAAAAATGTCTTTTGATGTATGTAACTGTTTAGCACGTCGAGTTTTAAGACAGTACACAATTTCATTGACTTTTCAATAACAGGAAAGTCAATTTGGATGTTTTAGAGAATTGACTGTATAGTTATATTGTGAACGGGCCGTAAGACTGACGTCTGACAATTTTATATGCTGCCACACGCGAGACAGGGCGTGGATACCATGACTCCTGTCTCAGCCGGTCACATTATACTGACACCGACCCAACCAGTAGGGAGCGACATTGCCAAGGCTCGAACCTGGACCTTTTGAGTCGGAAGCCGATGTTTTGCCCCAGGGCCACCGCGCTCCCTAGAGAGTGAGAAGCAGAGATCGATCAATGCAATGCCATTATCATTCGTTCATACAAAGGACCAAACGGAAATGTGAAAATCTCAGGAGAATCACCGCTTTTGCGTTTCTTTTTATCATTTTACCATGAGAACTTTTCATGACTAGGGAATCCCCAATTCCTTGTACATTTTAACTATACAATATTATTTTACCAATCCGAAGGAGGTTGTTGTTGTTGAGGTGGTTGAACGTCCAACATCAGCACTATATAGGCTATTATGTGGACGGGCCCCAAGACTGACGTCTGACAATTTTATGTGCTGCCACACACAAGAAAGGGCGGAGATACCCAATCCGATGGTAACAACTTGGTGGTATATTTATGATTCGAACCCTGATCGTCTGATTGAAGGCCGTACGCTCAATAAACTGGGCTATTTCAACCACTAATGGTGCAAGGCCGCACTGCGAAAATAGTAGAGCGTTGGTCTCCCAATTGAAAGTTTAGTGTTCGAAATCCACAACAGCAAAAAAAGTTAATGTGTTTGATTTCGTCAAAATTGGTTGGTAGGTGTCATCACAATGTGCCTGGCTGAGATAGGAGTCCTGGTATCCCCAGTACAGTCTCCGTGTGGTAGCATGTAAAATTACCAGACGTACATCTTGTGGCCCGACCACAATATAGCCTTGCTGCTAATGCTGGACGTTGAAAAAGCAACTCATTCTGTCATTGGTTGTAGCTGGAACGAAGCTCTAGAACTGCTGGTGCGAATCTGGCGCACTAGCCACTGAGCTACCCCGCCGTTTCCCACCCCTCTCTGCATTGGCAAAACAAAAACAAGGGCTACAAAACAAACTAATCTATAATTACAAAAAATAAGCTCAATTTAACTAGAGCAGCGATCTTTTTTATATTATTGCATGAATATGGCTCTCTCGTCATGTGCTATGGCACCTTTAGAATTTATAATAAAGTAATGTGAATTACTGACACAAAAGAAACATTGGTTAAGTTAGATACAACTTTTAACAGACCGGATTCGATTTGTAAATAATTTTTATAGAAATATGAGGTGAGTTCAAGAATAATAATCATTTATAAATATGTCGCGCATCTATCGATTCGAATTAATGTACATTTATACGGTCTATGATTTCTGAGGTGTTTTTTTTTTTTCGACGTAAACCCTTAGAGTGATAAGGCCTTGGCCTATGTGGATCTATTATTAACTTTTTGTGTATGCTTCGATCTAGATCTAAATGCTATAATAGAAGAAGTATAGATCTATAGATCTAGACCTAAATAGGCGCAATCTTTGTTTTTTGAAACTGTTTTGTGTCTGTGCATAATTATCATTATCTGAATCTAAATGCTTTTTGAGAAAAGGCTAAAGATTTAGAATTAAAAATTTGCATAATCCTAGAACCGAGCAGACAATTTTAACTTTTTAATTGTTTGTATCCTTAATTTTTAAAATCTACACATTTGCTTTCCCTCCCCAAAGTAAGAATAAGAAAATGAAAGCCTATATGCATCGTAATCCTAGGCATAGACCAGTCTTTCTGATTGTTCAATAAATGACTGTACTCCCCCGTAACTTAACACGGTAAACTACTCCTACGGTTTTTTTATCCACGGGACCTGGACCGTAGTTTTTAAAAAATTTTGCTATAATTATGCACTTCATAAAATTGTAGTATCGTATTTATATACAAATAAACACAGAAACTATGCAAATCGCAATATCTCTATTTCGCACTTCATAATACACTGTCTTGGGATCTAGAAAATGTTAATCTAGGTAAGACTTTTATTTACCCCGGTTTTTCACCAAAATAATAAGAATCGTGTTGCAACAAATATACATTATAATAGTGCTCATGCGTATAGAAAATTTTGGACTAAAACACTGTTATCGCATAGCAAAATTTGTGGATAGCGATATTGATCTCTACATAATAGTGTGTATAGACACTCCCGTCCGTTTCTCGTTTTGTTTCCGATCCCGGATTACCATGAGTAGACTATGTGTTATCATTCTCATTTTAAACACTATTTCAAGGCAGTTTGTCTATTCCTGCAAATTAACAACAAATTTATACTTTTATAAACTTTTGGCTAAACAGCTGTTTTATCTCCACACAATTTTGTTGTTGAAATACTTATTTGGAGTCATATCCCGAATTACTTTCAGCAGACTGTATGTGGTTATTTCACCAAATGACAGTACTCTCGATTAATATTAACAATTTATGAAGCCACCCCCTTGAGACACGCCTATGGACAAGAATACATAATATGAACGTTTACAGTAAAAAAAAAACAATTAGGTCTGATGACATTGTGAAGGTCAACGACCGATAGTAAAGTCTATATCTGAATTTCATATGGCATTGCCGTTTTTTGTTAACCTCGAATGCAAATTAATAGATCTTTGTAAAACGTCATAAGATTGGTCGCTCACGGCGTTTTCCGGATACAAATTACTCCGCACTGTTCTAAAGAACTGCTAAACCTTCCGCCAAAATACGTTCTTGTGTTGTAAGGATTTTGTTTTATGTAACGATTTCGGTTAAAATCTACAGTTTTTTTTAGTGCTGGTAGGCTTGGCAGCTATGCTTTGAACTCTATACAATTTCCTGTTAATACATTTTTTATAGTTATCTACTTTTATACTATTTTTTTCAGGAATCGAATAAAAACCAATTATAATAATACCATTCATTTCTTGTATTCAGGCTTTCCGGAATACAATTATTATACCATTCATGGCGTAAAGCAAACTTCGCACGGCAACGATAAGATAGCAACATTCGATATTTCTTTGGTATGTACTAGACTTTTATTGTGTAGGGCGACCTCATTCTTCATTTTTCAACCAGCCATCCCTAAAAGCTTTCTGTTTTGATTTTCTTTGGAACTAGACAGAATACAATTTGCCTCAATTAGAGTTTCATATATTGACAGTAGAAACGACAAAAGTAAATAGAATATTCATAGAAGTTCATTAGCTCTTGAAAATTTTGTGTAGAATTTGGGAAAACCCGGTTTTTTTTCTATACAAAATTATGTGAGTCAACTAGGTCAAATTAAGTTAAAACCCAAGTGACTTTGGGTGTTTTACTGCGTGTTATAATGAACCAATTTATAATTCCCGTATATGTGCTGAAAAAATAACAGCCATTTCTAGATCTATAGATAATTATTTTCATTTGAAAATGAAAAAGAAAAAGATAAAATAGAGCAGTTTCTCTATGTCTAGAGGGCTTGAGCTTAAAAGTTATATCAGCGACTTGTGCCTGATTTACCCTGTTTGTCTCACATAAATATTTATAGTTTTCACCCAAACAATCCAACTCCTCATTTTTAGCCCTCTGGCTATTTTTATACCACTGATGTACCAAATTGCCATAGAAAATTAAATTATATTCAAAACTAGTATCGAGTCATAGAAAATGAACTTAAAAATAGCATTGCGCTTTAAAAAAACCAACCCAAGTGTTTTAATCTGCGGTCCGACCTAGGTAGGTGGCCAAAGACTAATCCAATTCGTGTGACATGCATACAAAGTATAAGAAATTCGGATCTTTAGTCTCCCCCGTACTTGAAATAGACTTTGGGCATTTATCATAGATAGTTTTAGGCGTTATAATTTTGTGTGTGCCCTTGATTGAAGGGATATAATATAGTATGCTTGGCAAATTTACTGAGTGGGAGGGAGAGGGAAGGGAGAGAGACATACACAAGAAGACAAAAATGTAGATAGGTAGATAGAAAGATGGAATATTTAGTTGGTAAATTAGTTACATAAAGTAGTAGTGTTTCAGTAGGACATAGAAAAAGGGAGGAAGGGAGAGAAAGATATAGGGATAGAAATAGACATATAGAGAGAGTAGACCGAACTTATGAAACGAATTTACTATGTGGAATCTTTAAGGGTATTGCAAAACTATAACAGATTAAAAATAAAACCAAGGGCATGAAAACAACAACGGCTATAAAAACAACAGCAAAAACAAGAATACCTATAGAAACAAAAATCAACGACGACAACAACAAGAACGAGACACAGCAAGAAGGACAAATACACTACAGCAACAACAACAACAACAACAACAACAACAAAAAAAACAACAACAACAACAACAACAACGACAACAACAACAACAACAAGCATAACACTAGCAACACAGACAAACAACATCAAACACAACAAAAAACATAAGGCGACACAAGCAAAAACGCGCCGGGTAATAACCTAAATAAATTATTCACGGAAAAGGGAAGAAAAAAGAAAAAAAGAAAGAATGACAGAAACGCTTGAAACAAAACAATAAATAATTATGTCCACCGACAGTAAGTTCAGCTGCTTGCGGATTTGGCCCTCTTATAACGTCTTGATGATGAACAGATTATCTCACAGAAGTGTCCTTACAAATCTTGAACGATATTTTTTTTTACTTGTATCAAACTACAGAGACCCAGAAAGCTGTGAATAATCGCTTAGTCCACCATTTGAGCCCAGACAGATCCACATAATTAACCGAGAAATGCTGAGTCGCCGACAGCTGGGGTGGTTGTTTGTTGTGGTCGTGTTAGCATCACTTAACATCACCCGTCGCGAGGCTGCCACTGGTGCCAGAGATAACAGGCAAGTCATCGCATCGACTCAAGTGATCACAGTTCTGTGTAACAATGGTAGTAGTGATCTATTCATTCTAAATTAGTACCAAAGTTAGGACATTATAATACTCAGGGAGTAGTTTTCGTTCGGCATACATGCCTTATAGACTATGAATGTAAACTGTCCTAACTGCACCTAATATTTTAATTATATAGCTCACTTTGATTCTAAATGCAAATGATTGTGATTAGTTTGGTGCTCCCGCCGGTAGTTTTTGAAAGTCTCGATCCATCAAAATTATCTATGCTTTATTGTGGGTAAGTCCCACGAATGATGTCTGGCAATTGAGTTATCTGCCAAAAACAGATTGGAGATGTTTAGATCTTTGTCTAAACCAGTAGGTTGTAGTGCATATAGCGTATGGGTCCCAAGACTTATGCACACAGAGACAGTTGAGGGATATTTAAACTTCTGTCTAAGCTAGTGTCGCAACATCCATCTTCAAATATTAGACTATATTGCAGATAGCGGATGGGTCAAAAGACTTATGTCTGGCATTATAATGGTATGCACACAGAGATAGATCAGGGATATTAACACTTCTCTCTATGTCGTATCGCAACATCCATCTTCAGATATTAGGCTATACTGCGGAGAGCAGATGAGTCCCAAGACTTAAGCCTGATAACTGTATGTTCTGCCACACAGAGATGGAGCTGGGAGGCTTTGACTTCTGTCTGCACCATTGGCATTAAGCTGACACCGACACGACAAGTTGTAAACAAAGCGGTGGGATGAGAATCGAACCAATGAAGAAATTCAACGTAATTATTTTCAATATATCCGCCTAATTAAGGAACATAATACTGGGGTCCTGTAACTTGAAACCTCGCGCTCTATCTCTTGAGCTAGATCTGTCTATCCTTCCTCTCTTTATTAATCTATCTGTCTCTGTCTCTTTGACTCCCTCTCGCTCCCTCTACCAGTCTCTCTCTCTGCTTCCCTCTATCTCCATCCCTCTATCTTTCTCCTTCTCTCTTTCTCCACCTGCTTCTCTCCCTGAGCGCGAACTGGCTCAAGAGGTAGAGCTTTGATCTCCAGATCGAGAGGTCCATGGTTTGAATCCTACGATCGACAGGTTTATTTATCCAATTTCGTTCCCTGTAACTGGTTGGATTGATGTCAGCATAATGTAAAATGCTGAGACAGAAATCATGGTATCCCCGCCCTGTCTCGTGTGCAGTTGCAAATAAACATGTCAGACGTCAGTCTTGAAGACCGTCGACAATATAGCCTTTATAGTGCTGAAGTCGAATTTCAAAACAACTTAACTCAACTCAACTCCCCCCCCCCCTCAATACCACACACCCACAGATCCAGTTTGAGTTTCATTAACCGAGAAACTGCAAGACGCCCCGACAACTCCTCGGGCTGTCTTACAAATTATTCATGTCTTGTGCAACATCAGTTCAATCTTGGTAAAGGCTGGGGGGGGGGGGGGAGTGTTCTAGTGCCCAAAGCTAGTAATAAACGCAACTTTAGAACTTTAGGAGGATAAAAAGATGATGTCAAATAAACTAGAAAACTAAACAAAACTTACGCCCTTCCCACATCCAAAGTTAAAAAACAACCTTGTATAACAATTATTTTTAGAATAAAAATCATTATTTATGTCAAAGTACAAACTGGAAGATAAAATGATAAGGAAAGAACTCAAATAAAGGAGCAGACAAAACAAACGCACTTAATTCGCACCCACTCTCTCTCTCTCTCTCTCTCTCTCTCTCTCTCTCTCTCTCTCTCTCTCTCTCTCTCTCTCTCTCTCTCTCTAACCCCCAGGGGGGGAAATCAAGAACAAAAACAAATAAAAAAACAAAAAACAAAATTACAGCACTTTAATTATAATATAATTAAGTAGAAGTTGATGTCTTAAAAATGTACGTCTGTACATGATTCATGGAAGCAAGCAGCAATGCTTACAAGCTGGATTCTTTAAGGGTCAAAGGGGAGGGGGGATAACAAATAAAGGTAGACAAAAAAAAAACAACAACAACAACAACAACAACAACAACAACAACATCGATACAAAAAAAAAACAACAACAAAAAAACAAAACAAAACAAGAACAATGATTTTTATGTCCAGTATCATCACTAAATGACGCGACCTGGAGTTTCCATTTAAAAAAGAATAGAATTTAAAAAAAAGCAAAAGTATTATTCATTCAAATTTGATTAAAAGCAAAGAGTAGATTTTGTTGATAGTATAAGAACTAACTATCATTGATTTTTATCAATACAATAACAGCAATATTGAGGTAGAAGCTTAGAATAAACAATAATATGAAAACCAAAAGTCTTTTCATTCAGCTTTCATAAATATTAAATGTATAATTTGTTGTAATATTATGAGTAATAACAATTGTAATTTCAATCTTTATGAAAATAATAGTAATAAAGGCAATGATTTGAAATAAAAAAATACCGCGCTATGAAAAAGCAACAATACTTCATTCTCGCTCCATTTTCATTCAAAGTAAAACAAAATGGCATAATTTAAAATAGCTGTCTCATCTCACTAAACATTGACCTCCCATACATCAAAATCATAGCTTATTTTCTGTCCGATTTGTGGTATGACAACCTAGTGATGAAATAAACGAAAAATGCCTTGTCAAGGGATTTTATTTCTTTTATGCTTCTTTCATTCCTATAAAACCATTTAGTTCTAACACAATCGAAGTTTATCAGCGTGATTGAATAGCTTTTAATGTCACCGCAAGCGAAATAATAATAATAATAATAATAATAATAATAATAATAATAATAATAATAATAATAATAATAATAATAATAATAATATTTCATGCCTTGATAATCATCATAATCGTAAATCGTGCGAGAAATTAGGACTTCCCCATCAATGAAACGATCCGAAACAAAAACAAAAAATAAATGAAAGGAACGGCCCAGCGACAATTCCTCCGGGATTTCAACCTTTCCATTGTCAAAACAAACCGATATTACTAATGGAATTACACTGGCTGACTTTTTTGTCTCACTCTATCCCAAAACTCTCTCTCTCTATCTCTCTCTCCTTATCTTTCTCTCTCTCCTCGTCTCTCCTCATCTCTCTGGCTTGTTCCGGTGGGTCTCCTGTTCCCTCGTGAAATACAATATAATTCTATAATTCTTCGGTTCGATGTCCTCAAGGCCAACTATCAGTTTCAATGTCAGTAGAATGTGGCCGGGTGAGACTGGAATTTCCTGTGCTCTAATAATAATAATAATAATAATAATAATAAAATAATAATAATAATAATCTGTTCCCTCGTGAAATACAATATAATTCTATAATTCTTCGGTTCGATGTCCTCAAGGCCAACTATCAGTTTCAATGTCAGTAGAATGTGGCCGGATGAGACAGGACTTTCCTGTGCTCTAGCTGTCTGTCTGTCTGTCTGTCTGCCTGTCTATCTCTGTCTCTCTTCCTCCTTTTCTTTCTAGTTCTCTCTTCCCCTCTCTGTCTCACTTTCTGTCTGACTGTCTGTCTCTGTCTTGACATTTTCCCACCTGTCTTCCACTTACTCTCTCTCTCCCTCTCTCTCTCTGCTTCTCCGTCTCCATCACCCTCTATCATGCCCTTTGTTTCCGCCTCTCTCCCCCCCCCTCTCTCTGAGAGAGTTCCGGTTGGCACTAGTCATCTCACCAGCTATTGTTTTAAGCCACTTGTAGGTTTTAATTTATAACACGACAGTAAAGATAAGGAAAGTGCGGTTTATTAAAAAAGAAAACAATATTAAACTTAAGCTGTCGTTTACCCTCCGTTACGAGAGATATAGAGATCTATATAGAGAAAATACCATCACGGAATTAACCCTTTGCAATACCGAATGAATAGTTCCAAATTGGACAGGGCGGAAGGCGGTAATTGGTTCTATGGTAGTAAGCGTGACTTCTAATCGGAAGGTCTGCTGTTCAATGACCACGCTTGATCAAAAATGTATTTATTCGTCCAATTTTCTCCCCTTCTTGTTGGATTAGTGTGAGTAAAATGTGACCGGCCAAGGCAGGAGTCCGGGTGTTTCCAAGACCCTTCTACGATATGGAATGGTTACTGACCATTGAAGTTAAGGAACCAGAAAAAACAATTCTGTCTTTAAAAACTCAAACTCATTAGCAGATTATTTATATTTTGGTATTTAGTTTTTAGATTTTCCGTGTTATAATTTGATTTCTAAACTGAAAAGAATTTTTGTACATACAAAACTTCCGTTTATTTTTCCATTTGCGATTAATGTTTAAAACTATTTTATTCGGATTACATGGCCAATACATTTTGCTTGTTGTGATGCTTGTTATAGCAATGTCTTTAAACAGTCAAAGTGCTGTGTGAGTGTTGTGTGTGTGTGTGTGTGTGTGTGAGACCAATTCATTCCACTCTCCTCCTACTTTCCTCAGCTCATTACAGGATAATTAAATGTTTTAAACGTAAGCGAACCGGGAAAGGAACTTGATCACCAAACAAAACAAAACAAAACGAACAAACAACAACAACAACAACAACAACAACAACAACAACAACAACAACAACAAAAACAAGAACAACAACATCACGAAAACAACAACAAGAACAATACAAATATTAATTTTAACTTTAAAAACTACCTTGACCGAAAATTCGAGGGGAAATGGATATTGCGAGTCCCCTCAAATTTTACAAACAAGAACTAAACAGAAGGGAAGATAAACGTCATTATTAATAGTATAAATAGTCTGCTTATTTTTCAAGGTTAAAACGTAAAAAATAGTTAAATACTCTGCTTATTTTTCAAGGTTAAGTCAGTGTTAATAGTTTTCTAAATCTGGCTATATTAACCGATATTCGAGAGATTTACAGGTGTGTGAGTGTAGCTCTCTCTCTCTCTCTCTCTCTCTCTCTCTCTTTCTCTCTCTCTCTCTCTCTCTCTCTCTGTATACATGTATATATGTGGCAGGGTTTATTAAGTGCTGTCACTGTTTTTTGTTTATTTGCTCGTTTTTATATTCTAAATCTTTTGCATTTAAAGAACGATATATGCCAATGTACGAGTACAATAGCAATAACAATTCAGGAGTTCACACTACTTTTAGAATTATGAGAAGTTGTCTGACCGAAAAACTAGAGCTAGCCTATATTTACTGGGTGACGATGTATGTGGGAACAAAAAACAAATCAAGGCAGGTGAAAAA
>RQTK01000580.1:126257-133955 GCA_003991915.1 Elysia chlorotica | reverse complement strand
TAATAATAATAATAATAATAATAATAATAATAATAATAATAATAATAATAATAATAATAATAATAATAATAATAATAATAATAGCAGTTTACGACTTATTCCAAGAAATAAATACATACGCCAAATTCAGTGTGTGTGTGCGTGTGTTTTTTTTTTTTTTTTGGGGGGGGGAGTGGTGTTTTTGGGTGGAGGGGAAAGACGATCTATTTATTGTTAATTCTCGATCTTTAGTCTTTAAGAACTAATAAAGACATATTTACCAAAATATCTTGGTCGAGACGACTAATTCCAAGAAATGAGGAGACGACTAATTCCAAGAAATGAGGAGACGACTAATTCCAAGAAATGAGGAGATGACTGAAGCTACGCGACTTGGGAGACATTTGACCAAATTGAGTGTGCGGGTGCAGGAGCAGACAGGCTGGATATTCAGTTGATCTGGTTTAACGTCCCACGTTAGGCAATATTGTGGACGGGCCCAATACTAACATCTGAAACACACGAGACAGGGCGGGGAGACTTGAACTCCGTCTCAGCCAGTCACATTATACTGGTACTGACCCAACCAGTTACAGGGGACGAATATCGGACAGACAGAATAATAACTGAAATTAGCGCCATGAGTTTTTTTCATCGATTTAGGAGGGGCTCGTAGATAGCCATTGGTTTTAGCTAACATATCGTTTTTTGAAGCAACACATTTTTCTATCAGTTTTTGTATATTTAAAAATGTGTAGACGAACCATTTATTGTTTATCCTCAATCTTTAGTCTTTAAGACAATTTTCCAATAATAATTATCTTGGTCGAGACGACTAGTTCCAGGTGACTTAGGTGACGTTTGACCAAAGTAATTGAGTGTGTGAGTACAGGGGTTACCAGGCAGGGTATTGGGTGAGTGGCTAAGCGTACATAACTGGGACTTCTCAGGCGGGTGTGTGTAGGAGTCACCAGGGAGGGTATTGGGTGAGTTGGTTTATCGCCTAACGTTAGGCTATATTGTGGACGGGCCCCAAGATCAATGTCTGACAGTTTTATGAACTGCCACACACGAGACAGGGCGGGGAGACTTGTACTCCGTCTCAGCCGGTCACATTATGCTGACACCGATCTAGCCAGTTACATAGGACGATATTGGACAGACAGGATATTATTTTTTTGAAATTGGCGACATGAGTTTTTGTATTGAGTTAGGAGGGGCTCATAGAGAGCCATTGATTTAACCTAGCAATTATTTTTTTTTTCAAAAGCTCATTTTTGTATCAGTTTTTGTATATTTAAAAATGATCAATTTTAGATGTCAATGGCGTTTTTGCTTAATATGGTATAATTTGGCGTTTCTTTTCGGTTTTTTTTTGGCATTTTGCCTGATCTTATCGGCCTGTTATGTTTTGTGGGATTGGTTTCTGTTTGTTTTTCCTCCTCATTTTCTTTAACTCTACAATGGCAAGGATGGTTGTTAGATTTAAAAAGTAGTTGACCTTGAAAAATGAAGAGTGCAGCAGTATTTTACCCAAAATACCATGAGCAAGACGGCAAGTTCCCCTAAAACAAAAGAACTTTAACCTAGTAGGCTTTCTCTGTGCTCAGTTTTCACCTGCGCTGACATCCATTAGGTTTTCCCCGAAATCATCTGTAAAACTAGATAGATCTAGCCTCTACATTATTCATAGAGTCGTCTGGACTTGGATCTAAATGAAGCCCTGGCTGTGAGCCTACACTTTTGATTCTAGTCCTGGCTAGCATTGCTGGGCCCATGTCCACCAAACAGCCAGTGATCGCAGTGGCACAAGTAGTAGAGCGTTGGTATCCAATTCCAAAGGTCTTCGGTCTAAAACCCCTAGACCAGTCAATTTGCTTGTCCTATTCCGTCCCCTGCTGGTTGGGTCGGTGTCAGTAAAAGGTAACCGGCTGAGACAGGAGTCATGGTCTCCCTGCACTGTCTCTGTGTGGCAGCACGTAACACTGTTAGACACTAGTCTGGGGACTCCTACACAATATGCCCTATATAGCACTGACGTTAGACGCTAAGCAACAAAACAAACAAATAAACAAGACCGAAAGCTAACCTAACATCACAGATTCTGGCCCTGACTGACAGCCCGAGTCCCTGCCCACGAAACAACAATTTTATTAGAGATCTTGCGAGAATTAGGTCCAAAACTGAAACGAAGACGGTATGTAGGGAATCTGCACGACAGTCAATGATAGCTCTTTCATAGACTTAAAGAGCTAGTATAGTAAGTGGTCTTAAAATCTCAAACCATGGCCTTGATTATGTCACCAGTTATTGTTGAGTGAATCACAAGCACTTTAATATCTAGTTGCTTATGATAGACGTGCAGAAACCGACAAAACAGACCAAATCAAATCCCGGATCTAGAGGTGAACAAATGTCACTGCACTTTATGACAACAATGCGTTGAGTGAAGTGGGTTTCTAAGTGTCCAACGTCAGGACTATAATTTATATTTACAATGAGGACGGGCCCCAATACTAACATCTGGCAACTTGATGTTTAGCCACACACGAAACAATGCCGAGAGATATGGACGTCTGCCTCTGTGGGTCACATTATACTTACACCGACCCAATCCAAAGTGGACCAAATTTGAACAAATAAATATTTGACCAACGGTGGGTTTCAAACGAGGACCTCCTTATTGGTTAGACCAACGTTCTACCACTTGCACCAGCCCCCCCCCTTTCCTTGCCTGATAATACGAAGCTACAATAATAAATACTATGCCTATAAATCTGCGTAGTATCCCCAGATCTAGGGTTATAAATACAACGTTATCGTGGGCTTAAGGCTCGCCGTAAGACTTGCCTTGAAAAGGTCTTAACACTAGTAAGGTTGTAAGCTACCTCCACGTTGTACTTGTGACTTCTCAAGGTCTCTTGTAGGAGAAGAAGTCTTGGACTTCTCGAAATCAATGATGTTTACGTCGCCTGGAAATGACCAGAATCCGAACTAATGAGGAGGAGTAAATTGAGCCGGAAAAAATCAACGGTTCTTGACTAAGGGTATTGGGTTAAAAGAGGATCTAGAAATAGGTTCTCGTGATCAGCTAAGAATTCTAAGTAAGCAGGTCTTGTAAAGAAAGATAACACGAAAAGATCACATAAAAAACGCAGACACGAAAGAGAATTGTTTGGTTATTTTATGATGAGAAGAGAAGAGATGAACATCTTATGACAACTTGAATCATTGAAGGAAAGCAAGTATGGGAAATCAACCAAATAACATGGACGAACTTACAAAATGATGTTGGATCTATTTTTTTATTTCCTCTTCTTTCATATTTTATTTAAGCATTAATTGCAGAAAATGCGCGCAGTACCCTATTATTACTATTTAAAGACCTCTAAGCAATAAATAATTCACCATCAATAAAGTAATTCAAAAACATGGCTATTTTGAGGCCTAAGTATGTCAAATAGATAAAACTATAGTAGATCTAGAGTGAGTTCGCCCAATGGGAGAGTAAGAGAGAGAGAGAGAGAGAGAGAGAGAGAGAGAGAGAGAGAGAGAGAGAGAGAGAGAGATGTGTGAAGACACTAGCTAGGGGAATCTGTATGGGATCCAATCATAGATCTATCCTAGACCTAGGCAGCCAAAAGATTGGTTTGTTGCTAACCTCCATTATTAGCAGCTACTATATACCGCAGACTGGTCTTAAGCCCAATATCTGACAACATAATGTTCTACAATGCAGTAACGGAGCGGGAGATCCTGGACTCCAGTCTTAGCCGGTCACGATATTCAGAAACCGGCCCAACCCAGAGAGAACGAGATAAACCAATTTGGCGTCGTTGTGTCATTCCTCGTGGAGGCGCGTATCACAAATCATTTGCTAACAACGTTAACGATACAAAGCATTCTGTTAACAATGTTAAATCCCCGATTTTCAGAAATTAATTACGTTATAAAATATTTACAAAACCTCATTAATGTTTAACTCGGCTGAGGGGCATTAGATTAAAAAAGAAAGTTGGTTTAGGCGCACGACTAATTGTGGATTTAAATGGCATTGCCATGATAGTCGAATTAACTTGACGTAGGTTTGGTGTCCTCGGTCTAACTGAAACTTCCTGCTTTGGCGAGTGGGTGGTAGAATCGCGGAATTAACGTTAATCCCCAGGTGTCAGACATACTGCAAGTCCAGAACTGGACTGTCGCTAGTGGCTGGGCTGGGATGTGGCTGGACTGGGGCTTTGGCTGGTCTGGGGCTGTGGCTGGTCTGGGGGTTCTTTATGAAAGCGTCCGAGGCTATATAATACAAAAGGGTTTCATATGGAAGCCACAGCCCTACCCCAGCCACCAGCGTCAGTCTAGCTCTGGCCTAATGATGGTTTCTTTCCGTCTAAATGAAGGTGAAATGGCTCAAGTGGTAGAGCACTGGATATAAGGTCGGTAGATCCGCGGTTCGAATCCCACGCTCAGTCAATAAATTTTTGTCCGATTTCTTCTCCTGTAACTCGTAAGGTCCGTGTCAGTATAATGTGACCAGCTGAGGCAAAGAGTTCAGGACACTCTACCCTGTCTCGTGTGTGGCAGCACATAAACTTGTTAAACGTTAGTCTTGGGCCCCGTCCACATTTTGGCCAATATATTGCTGGCGTCGGACACTGTAAGCAAACGACTCAACTCATTATTGTCGAATAGAGCAGTTACATCTTTTTACATCTAGACCAGCGATTTGGTTTGTAGGCTGTAATGGTGGACCTAGTCGCCTACTCCTGGAAAGAGACAAGGGAACACGGAGAGTGTCTATCACTGTGACGGTACATAACTCAGTCGACATCACTGTTGGGTGACGTCACAGTTTTCCTGCCTTGGCCTGGATTTGGTACCCTAGTCCTTATAAGGCCCTGCTTTGACTAGTGGGTCGGGATTACATCAACCAACAAATGGCAAGCCAGGTGTAATGGTGGTTCTTTTCCTTCTGACTCATAAATAGTACAGTGAAATGACGGTACATAGTCTAGTAGGTAGCGCTCTAGTTTGGCCTGAGTTTGGTACGTTAGGCCTTTTAAGGCCCTGCTTCGACTCGTGGGTGGCTATTATATCAACCAACAGGTGTCATGCCAGGTGTAATGATGGCTTGTTTCCTTCTGACTCATAGATAGTACAGTACAATGACGGTACATAGTCTAGTAGGTAGCGCTCTTGTTTGACAAGCCAGAGAGTCATGTAGATCATCAGGTGCCAGACCGACTGGAATGGCGCGTTTGGCAATTTTCTGACTAGTAGATAGTACAGCGCAGGGACGGTACATAGCCCAGTAGGTAGCGCTCTTGCTGTGGCCGGCTAAGAACGGAGTCATGGTATCCCCGTACTGTCTTCGTGTCGCAGCGCGTAAAATTGTGTTAGGACCCGTCTATATAGTGCTGACATTGGACGCTGAGCAAAAAACTCACTTCAAGGACTCTAGTTTGACGATCCACACAGTTATGTCACATATCAGGAGTTTCGACCTACAACAGTGGTAACTAAAAGAAATATATAACTGTAGAGACATTTCAAACGAGAAGTAGTTTGCACATTGAGGGTGCATAGTCCAGAATTGCGTCAATCGCCAGGCGCCAGACCAAATGTTATGGTTGTTCTTTTCCTTCAACTCATCTAGTAAGGAATTGAGGAGCAAGGGATTCGTTGGTTTCTCTCTCTCTTTCTCTCTCTCTCTTTCTCTCTCTCTCTCTCTCTCTCTCTCTCTCTCTCTCTCTCTCTCTCTCTCTCTCTCTCTCTCTCTCTCTCTCTCTCTCTCTCTCTCTCTCTCTCTCTGTCTCTCTCTCTCTCTCTCTCTCTCTCTCGAATAACTTATCATCGATCACGTTCTCAAAGCCTAAGAATTATCGTTTGCTTCTTCTTTCTATCAGGTGAGATCATACTACTAACATCGTATTGCTAATTGCTACAGCTCCATGTTTGGCCAATCCTAGATGATATCCTATTAGTATTGCCCCATGGCTTCACCTCCAAGTTTAGCCTTGTTTTCTCGGCTGAAAACTACACACATCTCTGCTTGGTGTGCAGCTAGATGTACATTTCAATTTAAATAGTTATCTACCACAGGTTATAGAATTAGCTCTATATCCAGTGATTATCGACAGAGCTGAGGATGCTAGTACAAGATGTGGCGGTCATTGTACTGCACATAGACATAAACAAGCAGAGATGGAAACCTTTTCTAAAAACCATCCGGTAACATTATAGGCTTTGTGGTAACTGCCCCCACAACGAGAACCAAGACGATAGGTAACGGAATCATTATAGTTACACGGACGACCAATCACAGTTCTATCCTAGTCTTGCGAAGCCAATGAGCCACCAGAGTGCCCCATTCCTAAGAGAGTGGGCGGAGGGGGGGGGGGGGGTTGAGTTGAGTTGGTGTAACGTCCAACACCAGCACTATATAGGCTATATTGTGGACTAGCCCCAAGACGGACGTCTGACAATTTTATGTGCTGCCACACACGAGACATGACTCCTGCCTCAGCCGGCCACATTAAACTGACACCGACCCAAGCAGTAGGGAACGCAATAACCAGGGCTCGAACTCGGACTTTTTGCGTCGGAAGCCGATGTTCTACCCCAGGACCACCCCGCCCTCACCATGCCTAAGGGGCGCAATTAAGTCATCCGTTTACGGCGTGTGTATCGCAAGTTTCTATTTTTGGACCTTAACAGGAAACGGGAAAACCCTTAGGGTATAAAATTATATATTCAACATAGACCGATTCTCTACGCAAAAACAAAATTATTAAATCTATATTGAGGCACAAAACCAAGAGGGTTTGGAAAAACCCGACTGCACCTCCAGGACAAAATTCAAACAGTGACCTATCGGCCGTGCCTAACAAAGTTCTTTTGAGTTTTAGATCTATTTAGGATCTAGAGCCTAGAACTTTGACATTAGGGTTGGGCGGCCGTTGTACTAAAACACAAAAACAAGCGGGGCTGAAGAATTGCATAAAAGCCGCCACTCCCCCATTGTCCGCCTCTCAACCCAAAAAGCAGTGTTTATACTTAATGCCATAATAGTCAATAATACAATTAACACCGATTGTCAACAAAAAAAACAATATTATTAAATTGATCCATCATTATATGTTCAAAACCAGTGAACATATCTATAGAGTAAAATATCCTGGGAACAACCAACAGTATACATTGTACATATATCCCCACATCAAATCTGAGACAGTGCCTTACAAGTCAAGACTTAAATGGGTCTATTCTTTCGATTTGTATCTATCTAGAGCCGAGATCATTGACACTAGGTTGGGCGGTCATTGAACTAAAGACAAAAAACCAGCGGAAATGGAGACTGGTACGAAAACCTCCCTCCTCCCCCTCTCCTCTTTCCACTCCCCTATGTGATCGGCTGCTACAGGAGTCCAAGTCGCTTCAACATGTCTCATACAAGGCAGCACATAAAATTGTCAGACGCCAATCTTGGGGCTCGTCCACAATACAGTCTATAATGTGCGACGTTGGACGTTAAACCAATTCAACTACCCCCTACCCCCCAAAAAACACAAAAAAAAACAACCCCAACAAACACACACACACACACACGCACAAAAATCGTGATTACTAATAACATGGAGTACTTAATAACAATAGTAAGCTATGACTAAAAACCAATTCCCAACATTCTTAGTAGCTTGATCCCAAACTGCTAAGGAATCT
>RQTK01000580.1:113757-121257 GCA_003991915.1 Elysia chlorotica | reverse complement strand
TCTCTCTCTCTCTCTCTCTCTCTTTCTCTCTCTTTCTCTCTCTCTCTTTCTCTCTTTCTCTCTCGCCATATCTCTGTATCTCGTCTTCATATTTCTCTATCACTCTCTCTCCTTCTCTCTTTGTCTCTCTATGTCTTTCACTCCCTCTCCCCCGTTTCTCCTTCTCTCTCTCTCCCTCACTCTCTGTCTCTCTGTCTCTCTTCTCTCTCTCCCTCTCTGTATTTCTCTCCTCTTCTACCCCTCCAGTTCTCTCTCTATCAATGTCTGTCTGCTTGTCTTTCTTTCCTTCTGTCTGTCTGTCTTTCTATATGTCTATTTGTCTGTCTGTCTGCTCGTCTCCGTCTGTCTGACTCTGTTAGTCGGTCTGTTTGCCTGCGTCTTTTACTGTATATCTCTCTCTGTCTCTCTCTCTCTCTTTCTCCCTATCTCTATCTCTCCCACAACAAAGCTTACAATATGCCAGAGAACGAATCAGTATGTAGATATAGATCTAGATCGACCAAACGAAATTATTACGAGTTATTACGTACATCTATATTTAAATTCACCCTCTACGCTCTCTTAGGGTACCAATAAAAATTATAAATAGATTCTTGAATAGCTTTTGACAAACCATAACATTCTTTTTCCGCTCACGTGACTTTTATTAATATAAGGTTGGCGACTCCCAGAAATCTCCAACAGAGAAAACTCCACATCACACTGACCCATACCAGCCTCTATT
This sequence comes from Elysia chlorotica, assembly GCA_003991915.1. Taxonomy (NCBI): domain Eukaryota; kingdom Metazoa; phylum Mollusca; class Gastropoda; family Plakobranchidae; genus Elysia; species Elysia chlorotica. Next base: position 120,533 of record RQTK01000580.1, on the reverse strand, counting down.
ATTAGCAAAAAGGCAATGGTTACACCCCTTCCGTTTCATCCATCCGTTCTTGTTCTTGCATTAAAGGGTCCACAGGTTCCCTAGATTCTCACTGGAGGACAAACTGGTGACAGAGCAGGAGCGTTGATCTCCCAATAGGTCCTTGGTTTGAATCCAATGATCGTTTAAAAACTGACATGTGCGATTTCGTTCCTTAGTGGTTGGTTCGGTGTCAGTATAACGTGACTGGCTGAGGCAGGAGTCCATGTATCAACGCACTGTCACTGTGTTGCAGCAGGACAAGTTGTCAGACGTTAGTCTTGGGACCCATTCACAGGAAAATCTACATAGAGTTATAACTGGACGCTAATCAACAAATTAAAAATTGAACCCACACCCAGCTGCTTGTCCTATTCGATCTTAACATTCCCCTCCGTGAGTAAGTTTTTCTGATAAAGTAATTTATATTGATTATGGTCTGAAGCGAAATGAATGAAAAAAGCGCAGTTGTACCGGTAGCTTCAAATTGTTAAAGTTGGAATCTGTATAGAGGGTAACCATGGAAACTGTTACAGTATTTCGGTTTGCTGATGTTCACGTGACTTGTTACGTGTCAGGGTGTCGACCCCCAGGCAATCCTTCTAACTATGGTTGACTCAACATTGGCTAATATATCGTCTCTGATTGGGAGAAAATACAGGATCGATCACACATTCTTACTCAACTATCCCCACTATTTTTCTGGGAATAGTCGAACACCGTGATATTATTGTTAAAAAAAATAAATCAAAATGTTGAAGTTTTTTCCGTTTGTGTAACTTTGATATTGTCATTGTGAGTCATTGTTGCTGAACAAACCAAAACGAAATGCTTATTAAGAGACAATTAAGGACATTGGGGTCTTGGACCTTAAATCTTGAATCTTGAATCTTAGATCTTAAATCTTAAATGTTAAATCTTGAATCTTAGATCTTGAATAATATTCTGCGCCTGATATTGTACTTTAGGATGTGATATCTTTATCAAATGATATTCTACGAAACGTCCTTAAGATTTGCTCGTTAATGGACGTTATGCCAATAGCCACAGGTGTTCGTCTGACAGACTCAAATTTAAAAGCTTGATAGGGTAACCATGGACAATTTCGCACGCAGTATTTTCGTTTTCAATGTAGAAGAGTCAACACGTGACTTGTACAAGGGTCAGGCTGTTGACCTCCAGACAATCCTGATGATGACCAACTTCACATTGGGCAATACCACCTCCAATTGTGTGAAAATCCAACATGCCATCACACACGTTCCCTCTCCGTCCAACCCCTCTATTTCTGGAAATTGCCGAATTCATTAGCTGTTACTGCCGGATTTAATAAGGATATCTATGCTTCTGATGATGATAACTTTAATCTGATGAAACATATGTAGGATTTGCTCGGAAATGAATGTGGGCGAAATGGTGCCAATAGCTATAAACGTCCATCATTTTGACGGGGTAAATAATATATTATTATGGACTAGCACAAATTCCTTTAAGTTTGAAGCTCTTGTGACTTGAGTACGTCCAAACCTGAATAATCTACATTTAACTTCGGACACAAGCACTCTCTCTCTCTCTCTCTCTCTCTCTCTCTCTCTCTCTCTCCATTTCTCTCCTCCTCTTTTACCATTTCTTTCTTTCCATTTATTTTTCTGTCTCTTTTCAATCTAGCCATCCCTCTCTTAATCCCTCGCCACCTATCTCTCCATATCTCTTTCAATCTATCAATTTTTTGCTCTATCTTTCCATTTCTCCACCTCTCTCACCTTCCCCTTTTTTCTGTCTGCCTGTCTGCCTACTTGTCTGTTTGTCTGTCTGTCTGTCTGTCTGTTTGTCTGCCTGTCTGTTTATCTGTCCGTCTGTTTTTCTGCCCGTCTGTCCGTCTGTTTCTCTGTCTGTCTGTCTGTCTGTCTGTCTGTCTGTCTGTCTGTATATTTCTCTTTCTATCTATCTGTCTGTCTGTCCGTCTGTTTCTCTGTCTGTCTGTCTGTCTGTCTGTCTGTCTGTCTGTCTGTCTGTCTGTCTGTCTGTCTGTCAGTCAGTCAGTCTGTCTGTCTGTTTCTCTTTCTATCTATCTGTCTGTCTGTCTCTATATGTCTCTCTCTCCCCTCTTTCTCTCCCTCTTGCAAAACTTCCAATGATTATATCAGGAGACTCTATGTTCTCTAGTTCTAGATCGTGTCAGACCAAAGTAATTCATTATGTTGAAATTTCACTGCCCGAACTAAACAAGCTCAGCTAGAACTCAGCTCTAATGTTGTTTTGAGGCTTGCGTGACTTGCATGAACGCGGGGGGTGCTGCATGTCACACCATTATTTTCTACACGAACAACGTTTGGGTTTTGTTTTTTCATTGGCCAAATTGACCACCTGCTGTGTTTTGAAAGAAAATGGGGAATTTCCATCAGGTGAACATCGTGACGTGGTGGGCGGTGCGGGATCGGTTTAATTTCCCAGATTTTAGAGTTGCGCAAAATCAAGGAAAGTTCTTGTCACTCTGGAGGTTTTCAAATTCATGCAATCACTGTGCCTGACAACAGAGTACAGAGTACTTTAAAACGCAGAGTGCTTGCTGAATCCTAGAGAGGTCTTGGTTCGAAGGGGTTGGGTTGGGTTGGTTTTAACGTCCAACAACAGCACTATATAGGCTATATTGTGGATGGGTCCCAACACGAACGTCTGAAAATTTTATGTGCTGCCAAACACGAGACTGGGCGGGGATACCATGACTCCTGTATCAGCCGGTCACATTATACTGCCTTGGTTCGAAACCCATGATCGCTCTAATATTAATTTCTTCAATTTCGTTCCTCGCTAGTAAGGTTGTTTCAGTTTAATGAATACAATGAATATCCCCGCATTGTCTCTGTGTGGTATCACGTAAAATTGTCAGACAGTAATCTAGGAACCCGTCGACAATATAGCCTACATGGTGCTGAATTAAACGCTAAACAAAATACCAATAAGCATTCTTGCGCTTTTAAACCATTGCCAAGCGGAGTGATGGAATTTTTCTTCAACCAGCCGATTATAAGTAGCCCTCTTTCTAATGTATTTTGCGTCCAAAAAGTTAAAAAAATACTGCCCTCAAAAAATGAGCAGGCCTTGCGTGGATATTTCTATTATTGAGCAGGATTTCACTCAGCATGCACTCTAGTCCGCGTACTCTGTTGTCTGGCGTGACGTCTTGACAGCTGAAAACTCTGTCAATCCAGAAAAAAATCCAGATCTAGATCTAACTAACTCTAGGGCATGTGATTTCTCAAACATTACTTTTATGTAACTTATTTAGAAGTCGTGAACTCTGCTCTGTGTTTTAGAATTTATTTCTAAATAGTCAGCTTTTCAAGCAACTACAGTGTCAGCACACGATTGTCCGCAACGCAAGATTGGATGACATTTCTAGTAACGGTCAAATCTAGCAAACGGGAAATAAACTATTGATGTTAATATGTGTTACAACATTACAGTATGGAAATTTTCGAAGCGTTTTGGATTGTTGGGGAAAAATACGTATTAATGAAAAAACTTGATCAGTACTAATATTTCTGAAATCATGATTTTTCCCTATATGCACTAGTTACTTTGAAATAAATATAATATTTCGAGATCTAGCATTAATTGCGCAAATACGCCCCCAGTTTTAAACTTGTGCAATGCCCCATTAGCTCAAAAGCTCTTTGTAATCTACACTAAGCTCTCTCTCTCTCTCAATATATATATATATATATATATATCTTTTTGCTAGTGGGTTTATTGAACACTGTTACTTGGAAAGGGCAAAATGTACTACTTTGCCTCTCTTGGGTTTTTAAAAACCTTTCAGTGTTAACTGTGTGTGTACTGAAATGGATGTCTTATTATGGTTTCACATAATGAGGGAAGAAGGAAGGAGGAGAGGAATGAGAAGATAGAGGAAGGAGTGGAGACAGACGAAGGGAGAGAAAGGCATATGGAGAGACGAACTGGCTCAAGTGGCAGAGCGTTGTTAGTCTTTGAACCTATCATTATAGTTCATATAGTGCTGACATTGGATGTTAAGCAACCAACTCAACCTTTCACTTAAAAGCATTGACATTACACTTTGTCATTGTCAGTATGTGACCAAAAAAAATCTTCAATAATTTCAAGATGAGTTTTATTAAGCTCATAAACCAGGTATGAGACATATTTTCTAGGTATCTGTACTAGATGTATCAAAGCAACTTTCAAGAATTTTTGTTGTTGATGTTCCTAATTTTTTCTAATCACATTCTTTATATTTAGAAGGCAGATGTTTTGCTTTAAATAATTTCCAAATTACCAAATGTAATTTAGTTACAGAACCTGTTTTGTTGGTGTCGTAGGACACTAATTTTTTAAAGGAGTATTCAAGCTTCAATTTCCTTTTCTATTTCAGATGCCTGATCGTTTTGGTGACCGCATGCCAGATCGCATGTCGGATCGCATGCCTGAGCGCATGGGTGACAGATTAGGGGATAGGATGGCGGACAGAATGGGAGATCGCATGGGACCTAATCAGCCAGGATTTATGTGGGATGAGAAGCAGCAGAGAGAGGTATATAGATGTTTACTAAAGACAAGTCCCTTGCAGTTTTTATTAAATCTTTGAGCACTTTCACATATTTCTTGATTTTCTTAAGGATTTTCAACCAATTATGTAGACATTTGACTTTTCACCTCAGATGTTTCATTTATAAAACAGCTGAATTTCTCTCTCTCTCTCTCTCTCTCTCTCTCTCTCTCTCTCTCTCTCTCTCTCTTTCTCCTCCCTCTTCTTCTACTTAGTAACCACTGACCGCTCACCCCAGCCATTTCCCAGTGGATCGATTTCATTGTATGTCTCTAAGAATTAGGTAAGTTTGGTCATTAAGGGGTTTACCTGTCATCAGATTAGTGTTAGGGACGAAAGCATCGGTAGTGAGGAATATCCAAAACAACATCGACAACAACAGTATCATCATCATCAACAACAACAACAAAAACAACAAAAACAGCAACAACAACAACAATAGCAACAACAACAATAATAACAATAATAATAACAAAAACAACAACAGCAACAAAAATGTCTTAAAACACAAATGCAATAAACACAACAGTTACAACAAAAGCATCAAAAGCAACATCAACAACAACAAAAACAATAACAGCACAACCTTCAACACCATTCACAGCTACAACAACAACAACAACAACAACAACAGCAACAACAACAACAACAACAACAGCCTTAACAACATCAGTGGCAATAACAATGATGCAACGACGACTGAAACCAAAATGTTAGGTAGCTCAGTCGTTTCAGCGCCATGCATCTATTTAGAAGTTCCGTGTTCAAATCCCCATAAAGCGCTTCATCCTTAACGGGTTGGTTCATAGTCAGTAAGCTTATTATGTGGCTTGCAAAAATACAAGTCGTGGTATTCCTGCGCAGTGCCACTGTATAGCAGCATTAACTGTCTTACACAATTGTCTCGGGACCCTTTTATAAAAAAAAAACAACAACTGCTTACCATAGGCGTCATGAAACCAACAAACCAACCAACTTATCAACCAACCAACCAACCAACCGACCGATCGACCAACCAACAAACCAACCAACCAACCAACAAACAAACCAACCAACCAATCAGCCAACAAACCGACCAATCAACCAACTAACCAACCAACTGATCCACCAATCAACAATCAATCAACAAACCAACCAACCAACCAACAAACCACCCAACCAACCAACCAAATATTTGGAGCAGAAATAATGGAAATTTCACAGTCTAGGAGAATGGCCCAAACTCCTCCATGATGTAGATTGAAACCCCAAAAAGTTGATGGGTGCAACTCTTGAATGTTGAATAAAAAAATAACTTAGACAACCAAAAAGGATGGAAAATAGTTGAAAGAATAAACGGATAAACTGATAAATATCTACACCTGGTAGGCTTTACAGGAAGAGATTAGAGGACAGTACGCATCGTGTTTGGATTGTAATAAAAGAAATAGATACCAATTGTCTCTTATTCTATTTGGAATTTTTCTTAATCCGTAAAACAATTTAACGTTAGGCACAGGTACAGCTTTATCATTATGAAAATATCAGTGCAGTTGCTGTTGGTGGGTTTTTTTTTGGTTAAATTAAAATGAAAAAAATACGCGCAGCTTTAAATCTCATCCACAAGAAAAGAATACATGCCTTTTTCTCCAATTCCAAAGACAACAACGACAATCCATGCAACAACAACATTAACAAGAGAAACAATAACATCAGCAATGACAACATTAACAAGAGAAACCACAACAACAACAACAACAACAACAACAACAACAACAACAACAACAACAACAACAACAACAACACAACAACAACAACAAAAACAAGAGCAACAAAAACAAAAACATCAACAACAAGAAAAAGAAAACAAAACGGAGAAACAAAAAAAAAACAACGTTTTAATCCAGTTACTTTGAGCGTTGAGCCAGATGCGGGGAAAAAACTCCCAATATAAACCCCCCAAAAGGAGAGCGAATCCTTAACCCAATTAATATTATCCCTGACGTCCCGAAATAGCAACGGGAAGATCCACAACGGTAATGAAATGACACCCGTGGCTCTTGTTTTCGATTTAGGCTGTTTAAATTGTTACCCCCAGCCATGTTATTAATGTTTGTTTCTATCTGTACCTCTAGAACTCTGTCTCTTTTCGTCTCTAGCTTTCTCTTTCTATCTCTCTATCTCTCTCTCTCTCTCTCTCTCTCTCTCT
>RQTK01000580.1:69291-109481 GCA_003991915.1 Elysia chlorotica | reverse complement strand
GCACATAAAGGACATGATACATGAACAGCAAAGAAAAATTATGAAAAATGAGTAAATTACACATATAAAGAAAACATTAATAATAAGAAGAGATTCAGTCACATAGGCAGGTAGAGAGATACAGACAGACAGGCGAACGTTCAGGCAGATAGAGAGGCAACCAGGAGCAGGTAGAAATATTGAAACATAGCGAGAGAGTAAAATATATAAAATAGAGAGAACCTGGGGAATAGAAATATAAAAAAGAGATAAAAACAATCAAATAAAACAGAAATAAATACATGAAAGACATGATAATAAAACACCATTTATCCAACTAATCAACTAATTTACCTGCTTAACATGTACATCAAAACCATTTTTTTTTCAAAAACAGAAACAGCGCAATCCCAAAATGCACCTGTGCCTTTCCCTGTGGGAGACCGGAAGCCAGTGTAAATGAAATTAACCAATAGTTTGTTTTAAGTGCCCACCTATTTCACGGAACGACCCTAGAACTAAAAGGAAAGCACGGGGGGGAGAGGAGAAAAGAGAGAGAGAGAGAGAGAGAGAGAGAGAGAGAGAGAGAGAGAGAGAGAGAGAGAGAGAGAAAGAGAGAGAGAGAGAAAGAGAGAGAGAGATTGCACTGGGAGGGGGAAGGGGGGGGGGGTTGAAGGGCTTTGAAGGGGAGGGCCCTGAGGACTCAAAACCCCTTAGAGAAGGCAGGAGGCGAATTAGAGATATCTATGATGACGGAGAGTTAAGTTGGTGCATTAATTTTTTACGCAAAACGTTAGCAGCAAGTTTATCTTGTAGACATGACTTTCATGGCATTAATGTGTGATAATTTGACGCGCTCCCAAACAGGCACAGTGCGGGGATACCTTGAATCCATCTCAGGCAGGCACATTCTACTGGAACCGTACCAATCAGGAGGGGACTGAATCAGACAAAAACATTACTGAACGCTCGTGGGTTTCGTACCAAACATTTCCCAAGTTGCTGGAAAGTTCGCTCTTCTAGTTGCACTAATTCACCCTTCAATGTGACGATCGCAATATCCTGTATAAAGACGGCAAAGGGCTGAGGATCCAACCTCATTCCCCCTGCTTCTTAGCCTGAAGCACTATCCACTGGACTAACACAGCCACGCCAAGTAATCTTTGAGAGGAGAAAACGAGGATCTCTTCTAACTAAACGTCTCCCAAGTCTTGACAAAACAGACTTTGCGATGCATACAAAGATTACGGATGACGTAATGAAGTTGGGGTTTTCAAATCGCTAATTTAAAGAGGGAAAAAATTAATATCATGGGCATGTAAGAAAGAAAATCCCATTGAAGAAGAAAATCGTAGAGCGTATGGTAGAAGGCACGAGAGGTAGAACAAGGGGGCGGATAAGTTGGGTCAAAAACGTGGAGGACTCCACTGGAATGAAAATCAACGAGTGCTGCGAGATTGCGCTTGAACGAGAAATATGTAAGACCATGGCATCCCGCCACTGGAAAGAGAAGGAACTCTGACTGAGTGAATTGGCTCTAACAGCCTTGGCTAGAACTGTGGTTGGACTCCAAGGCAAATAGCTTGACCTGCCGTTCTCGTTTTGTTATGGGTTCAGTACCGCAAGGCCTCTAAAAATCCTATACTGATACAGGTCCCAGTGTGGGATACCCTGGACTTGGTTGGTCACATGAGCCAGCACTGTTCAGAGAGAGAGAGATAGAGAGAGAGAGTGAGAGAGAGAGACAAAGAGAGAGAGAGAGAGAGAGAGAGAGAGAGAGAGAGAGAGAGAGAGAGAGAGAGAGAGAGAGAGAGAGAGAGAGAGAGAGAGAGAGAGAGAGAGAGAGAGAGAGAGAGAGAGAGAGAGAGAAGTATCACACCGCATCTCACGGGGTAGAACTCCCACATTTTAGTTTCGGACCACCGTGCCCTCCCGACCCTACCTTAAGGCCTGGTTCTATTTTTAGCCCATTTTTTTGGCACCTAACCTGCAGGCTTGGCTCCTGAGCAGTGATTCAAACCAGAGGGCCTCAACCTGTGACACGCCTACGCTAACAAAGAAATACTGTCTTTAAATTTCGTGCAATAGATTCATTGCGATGACAGAGGAGCACACGGCCCAAAACGAAGACCATAGTCATCACACCACAAACCACAGCGTTAAAATCACACGTTCTAGTTTCGGACCACCCCGCCCTCCCGACCCTACCTTAAGATCATACTGCCCTGCTTGGTTCTATTTTTAGCCTTTTTTTGGCACCTAACCTGCAGGCTTGGCTCCTGAGCAGTGATTCAAACCAGAGGGCCTCAACCTGTGAGTCTGTGACCCGCCTACGTTAACAAAATACACTGTCTTTAAATTTAGTGAAATACATTCATTGCGATGACAGAGGAGCACACGGCCCAAAACGAAGACCATAGTAAGGGAATAATAATTATGCACCGCGTCCAATCATAGATGTTTTATAAACGTACGGATCCAATGGTCGAGTTATAAAACCCCATCCCAAAAAGATTTGTTGTTGAATTGAGTTGGTTTAACGTCCAACATCAGCACTATATAGGCTATATTGTGGACGGGCCCCAAGACTGACGTCTGACAATTTTATGTGCTGCCACACACGAGACAGGGCGGGGATACCATGACTCCTGTCTCAGCCGCTCACATTATACTGACACCGACCCAACCAGTAAGGAGTGAAATCGCCAGGGGTCGAATCCGGACCTTTTGCGTCGGAAGCCGATTTTGTACCCCAGGACCACCGCGCCCCCGACCGTCTAATAGACTAAATTATAACAACAATTACTGATAAAAGAGCCACCAACTAGGACCAACGGACCCAAAATTTATCAAGATTACTTTAACGTAAAAGCCGTTACGGTTTACTATCTGAGCCTTCTACAGTATACACTTGAGACCTATTTATGTCATTCCTTTACGCGGTGTGGACTGCAAAGTCTACATTGTCATGCTATTCTCACAACTTAGCCTTCTGTTTTTCTGGTCCAAACAAGAAAGGTCCCAAGAAGAGAGATGGGTTTTGGCTATCATCCACCTCCTTGGGAAACTCTGCTTTTGGTTAATGTAAAATAACACTACCTCTCTGATGATAAGTGGTTTTTCTCACATCTTGATCTAAAGCATCTTTGCTAGGTCGAAAAAAAGAGCTTCACGAAGGGCGATCTGTTTAGGCTTTTAGACCTACCTTTAGATGCCGTTGGCTCATCCACAATAACAACAAATATATTTCTTGTATCTTTGGAGCAATGCTTTTCTCACACTTTAGCCAAAAGCGTCTTAACCTTTTCACATGGCTTTATTCAAGGCGCATTCCTTATGTGCGTACTTTTTGGGGGAATTTTCAAAAGTTTAAATTAAAAAAAAAACACACACAAAAACTTGACATTACAAATTGTTATAAAATGACGATGTGCAGGGTAATAGAAATATCTGAACTTGATCCTGATCTTGAAAATTCAAAAGTGCAAAAAAACCAATATAAGAAACAAGGGAAAAATAAAACAAACAAGAAACTAGAAATAACATTCACTTCTTTACCCACCACGCCTTTTATTACGAAAGTCAGAAAAGGACGGTTTAAAAGTGCAAGATAGTTTTAAAATAGCCCAGTCCAGCTATGTTTAATGTAAGGTGCCATTGATTTTGAAATAACGGTTACGTAATTTTACACATTTTGAAGTTTTCAACTCTCTCTCTCTTTCACTTTTCTCTCTTTCTCTCTTTTTCTCTCTCTTTCTTTCTCTATCTCTTTCTCAATCTGTGTGTGCCTGTGTGTCTCTCTCTCTCCATCTCTCTCTCCCCCTCTCTCTCTCTCTCTCTCTCTCTCTCTCTCTCTCTCTCTCTCTCTCTCTCTCTCTCTCTCTCTCTCTCTCTCTCTATTTTCATACAAATGGCGCCTAAAGGAACAAATTACCAAACCGTCTTCTTAGATAAAGACTACGGAAATACTCTATGTGCAGGATTATTTTTTTTCTGTTAGAAAATCTAAATCTAAGCACAGTTGATAGCGACTTGTTGTGGTGTGTTTCAGGGATCATGTAAAAGAAGATTGTTGTAAACAGCTATGAAGGTGGTCTCAGAGAGTGTGAAATATTCTGTGGTAGTTTCTTGTTGGAGAAATGAAAGATATGTCCAAGTTCGCCATCATTATACGAATCAAGTTCGCCAAAAGATTGTTTGAATTTTTTAGAAGAAATAGGAGGTATTCAATAAGGAGAGGCCTTATTGTGCTTTCTTGAGGTAGATTGAATTTTTGTTTAAGTTTGCGCACTTTATGTTGTCTTTTAAAGACTATGGATCATAGTCCGTCACGGTTTTCGAAGATCTTGTGACGAATGGGAAAGTCACGTTTTCCAGGAAAGCGGTTTAAAGGCTTTCTATTTTTCTGATTTCCAGAACAAGCCTAATTATTTTTATCAAAAGCCAGACGAGACAAAAATTGGAGGCGTTACACTTGACCTAGAATTTTTACCTGGATGTTGGTGACGTCATTCACGTCCTGCCGTCTGTCACCTTTTCTGAACTGGAAGGATGACCCGGAAGTGTTCCAGTGTGTCACGAGATGGATTATAATAATCGCAGACAGCCTTTAAAAAGTACATGAACTATCCATTGGTTGTACGGAAAGATTTTTCATTCCACAATTGGTCACATTTTGTGTTTTTATTGGTTTCTTGCTTAGCGTCCGACGTCATCATTATATAGGTTATATTATTGACGCCCCCCCCCCCCCCCCCCCCCCCCCCCCAAGACGAACGTCTGACAAGTTTACGTTCTGCCACACAAAAACTATCAACGGAATATTCTCTGAACTTGATCATGACATTGAAAATGACAAAGTGCAAACAAAAAATACCAAACAAACGAGCAACTAAACATATCATTATATTTCTTTACCAATTACACCTTTTTCATTGGACAGTCTAAAAGTACACGGTAGTTCTAAAATAGCTCAGCGAGTTATGTTGAAAGTAAGTTGGTTTTGAAAATCCTGTTACGTAATTTCACAAATAATTTTGAAGTTTTTAACTCTCTCTCTCTCTCTCTCTCTCTCTCTCTCTCTCTCTCTCTCTCTCTCTCTCTCTCTCTCTCTCTCTCTCTCTCTCTCTCTCTCTCTCTCTCTCTCTCTCTCTCTCTCTCTCTCTCTCTCTCTCTCTCTCTTTCTCTCTCTTTCTCCCTCACTCTCTGTACTTTTATACAAAATGTACAAGTCGTGATTGAACGGTTTACCGAACCGTCTTCTTAGGTAAAGACTACAGCAATGCACTCTGTGCTGAAAGGATTTTTCTGTTAGACAATCGAAACCCAAGCTTGATAGCGACTTGTTTTGGCGCGTTAAAGTGATCATAATATGAAAGGAGATTGTTGTGAACAGTTATGAAGGTGGTCTCAGAGAGTGTGAAATTGTGAGGGGTTTCATGGTATTATTTTGTGTACCTATGTCCGCTGGGGTAATTAAGACCGTTGCTGACTTCTTTAAATGGTAGTAAAAATTCGGCCTGAAGATAATCAATTTAATTACCGCCTTTATTTCTGTAAAGAAAGAGGGTCAGGCTCGATCAACTAATTAAAAGCACTAAAAAGCTGTTTTTTAAACAGCTCACTAAGTAAATAGTCTCTGGTAGTCGTTGTTGTTTGAGGAAGAAAAGGTGTATTTGACTTTTTAAAAGAATTTAAAGATATTCAATAAGCAGAAGCGTCATTATGTCTGCTTGAGATAGATTGATTTTTTTTAAATATTGCGACTTTATGATCTGTTTTAAAAACTAGGGATTACAGTCCGTCACTGTTTTTGCAGATCTAGTGACAAAAGAGCAAAGTCACAGTTGTTCAGGAACGCGGTTTAAAGATTTTCAATTTTTCTGACACTCCAAAACAGCCTAATTTTTGTCAAAATGTTTTCAAAATTTGCATTAAGTATTTAATTAACCCGATGCACATGCTAACGTAACTATTTTTTTAATTTTAAAAAGGATAAGGATATCTATCATTTCGTCCATTGCAAGCTTCTAACGACGCACCTAGATGCTTGGTGATTTCACATTCTTAGGATTATAACGTATGATATTTGACATTCGCCGCAGTAGCAGTTGTGTTTGTTTAACGTCCAACATCAGCACTATATTTGCTTTAATATGGACGACACCAACACTGACGTGTGCAAATTTTATTTGACGCCACACACGAGACAGGGCGGAGATAACATGACTCCTGTCTCAGCCAATCACAGTAGAATTTGGCATTGGTCAATCTTTAATTCCTTGACACGCTTAAAACGTGCTTTGGCTCCAAAAGTTCTACATTGCCACACAAAAGGCGCCAGTGCGTTTCCCTTCACTATCGTCCTTGTTTTCGCTCTAGGAGGTGCTAACGCTAAGTCTCTACTACGGATGGAAGAGAGCCAGACGAGACGAAACATTGAAGGCTTTACACTTGACCTAAATTTTTACCGGGATGTCGTCTGTCACCTTTTCTGAATGACGAACGTCTGACAAGTTGACGTTCTGCCACACAGAAAGAGTGCGGGGATACCATGGCTCTGTCAAATTAAACCGACCCAACCAACACAGGATGAGGTCGCCAAAGTGGAGCTCGAACCACAGACCTCCTGTGTGGGAAAATGATGTTCATATAAGGCTATCGCGCAGCTCTCCATATTTTGTGTTGTTGAACAACTTCCCATATTGTTTGTTTTGTTACTTAACGTCTATTGTAAGAACTATATTGGCTATATTGCAGACGGGCCCCAAAAATACGTCTGAAAAATTGAATGTGCAGCCAAACAGAGACTCACCTTATACTGACACCGGCCCAGCCAGTAGAGGTCGAAAGCTGAAAAGTATACTTTGTCAGGTTGTGGGTTTTGAACCTCGCTATTGGGAGATCAACGCTCTACCTAAAAATCAGAATTTATACTTGTGACCCGTTTGAGCTAGTGAATTGACTGACGTCGCATGTTAACACATAAAAAAGAAACAACAAACAAATTAACAAACCAAGCCATTCTCCAAAACCTTTACTGACTACTTTCTGATTTGACAATACTAGGCCACCTCACAAAAACTATCAACGGAATATTCTCTGAACTTGATAATAACCTTGAAAAAGCCAAAGTACAAACAAAAAATGCCAAACAAACGAGCAACTAAACATATCCTTATATTGCTTTACCAATTACACCTTTTTCATTGGACAGTGTAAAAGTACACGGTAGTTCTAAAATAGCTCAGGCGAGTTATGTTGAAAGTAAGTTGGTTTTGAAAATCCTGTTACGTAATTTCACAAATAATTTTGAGATTTTTTACTCTCTCTCTCTCTCTCTCTCTCTCTCTCTCTCTCTCTCTCTCTCTTTCTCTCTCTCTCTCTCTCTGTCTCCCTCCCTCTCTCTCTCTCTGTACTTTTATACAAAATGTATAAGTCGTGATTGAGCGGTTTACCGAACCGTCTTCTTAGGTAAAGACTACAGCAATGCACTCTGTGCTGGAAGTCTTTTTCTGTTAGCCAATAGAAACCCAAGCTTGATAGCGACTTGTTTTGGTGCGTTAAAGTCATCATATGAAAGAAGATTGTTGTGAACAGTTATGAGGTGGTCTCAGAGAGTGTGAAACTGTGAGGGGTTTCATGGTATTATTTTGTGTACCCATGTCCGTTGGGATAATTAAGACCGCTGCTGACTTCTTTTAACGGTAGTAAAAAATCGGTCTGAAGATAAGCAATTCAATTGTCGCATTATATTTTCTGTAATGAAAGAGGGTCAGGCTAGCTCACCTAATTAAAAGCACTAAAAGCTGTTTTTTAAACAGCTCACTAAGTAAATAGTCTCTGGTAGTCGTTGTTGTTTGAGGAGGGAAAGGTGTGTTTGATTTGTTGGAAGGCATGGAAGATATTCAATAAGCAGAAGCGTCATCATGCCTGCTTGAGATGGATTGATTTTTTTTAAATATTGCGATTTTATGATCTGTTAAAAAAAACTAGGGATTACATTACGTCATGGTTGTCGCAGATCTAGTGACGAAAGAGCAAAGTCACTGTTGGTCAGGAAAGTGGTTTAAAGATTTCTTTTTTCTGACACTTCAAAATAGCCTAATTTTTGTCAATTGTTTTTTCAAAATTTGCATTAAGTATTTAATTAACCCGATGCACATGCTAACGTAACTATTTTTTTAATTTTAAAAAGGATAAGGATATCTATCATTTCGTCCATTGCAAGCTTCTAACGACGCACCTAGATGCTTGGTGATTTCACATTCTTAGGATTATAACGTATGATATTTGACATTCGCCGCAGTAGCAGTTGTGTTTGTTTAACGTCCAACATCAGCACTATATTTGCTTTAATATGGACGACACCAACACTGACGTGTGCAAATTTTATTTGACGCCACACACGAGACAGGGCGGAGATAACATGACTCCTGTCTCAGCCAATCACAGTAGAATTTGGCATTGGTCAATCTTTAATTCCTTGACACGCTTAAAACGTGCTTTGGCTCCAAAAGTTCTACATTGCCACACAAAAGGCGTCAATATGTTTCCCTTCACTATCGTCCTTGTTTTCGCTCTCGGACATGCTAACGCTAAGTCTCTACTACGGATGGAAGAGAGCAAGACGAGGCGAAACATTGAAGGCGTTACATTTGACCTAGATTTGTACCGGGATGTCGTCTGTCACCTTTTCTGAACTGGAAGGATGAACCGGAAGTGTTCCACTGTGTCACGAGATGGATTATAATAATCGCAATAATAACGGCTCTCAGTTCACAAGCAAATGGTGGGGGAATACCATGGCTCTCTGTCTCAGTCGATCACATAAAACTGACACAGACCCAACTAACTGAGGACTAAGTCGCCAGATCGGGGCTCAAACCATGGACCTCCTGCGTGGGTAGCCTGTGTTCTAACCCAGGAATACCACGCCCCTCACATATAGCAAAGTTCACGGCTTCTAACTACGCTCCTCATCTTTTGGTGAATTCACATTCTGAAGATTACGACGTATGATAATTCACATTGGCCGTAGTAGTAGTTGAGTTCGTTAAACGTGCAACATCATTACTATATAGGTTTTATTGTGGACGGTCCCCAAGACTGACGTCTGACAATTTTCTGTGCTGCAACACACGAGACAGGACGGAGATATCATGACCCTTGCCTTAGCCAATCAAATTAGACTTTGACATTGGTTGGAATTGGAGGCGCTACACTTGACCTATATTTCTACCTGGATGTTGGTGACGTCATTCACGTCCTGTCGTCTGTCACCTTTTCTGAACTGGAAGGGCGACCCGGAAGTGTTCCAGTGTGTCACGAGATGGATTATGATAATCACAGACACCGTTCAAAAAGTAAATAAACAATCCATTGGTTGTACGAATTTTTTATCTCCACGATTCGTCACATTTTACGTGTTTTATGGTTTGTTGCTTACGGCCAACGTCAGCAATATATGTTATATTATGGACGCCCCCCAAGACTAACGTCTGACAAATTATGCTACACAGAAACAGTGTGGGCATACTATGGCTGTCTCAGCCGGTACGATGTAACTGATACCGACCCAACCAACAGACGACGAAATCACCAGAGCGGGGCTCGAACCACGGACATGCTGATATTCTGTGCCAGGGCTATCTCGCCGCCCTTCACATTTATTGTGACTGTACAATTTCCCCGACTTATTGTGTTTGTACCAGTATAACGTGATCTACTGTGACACGTGTTGTGGTATCCCCGCACTATGTCTGTTTGGGTGCATGTATAATTGTCAAACATTAGTCTTGGGACCCAGCTACGTTAAAGCCTAGGTACTATCGTAGGACGTTAAGAAAGGAACACAAAAAATCGAGGTGGCTACGTATCAGAGCGCAGGATAGAAAAAAGACGTCCCGAACCTCATCGCTCCCTACTGATTGCTTCGGTGTCAGAGCAAAATGTGAGCGGCTGAGACATGAATCCATGTGTGCTGTCTCTGTCAAATCTTCAGACGTTTGTTTGGGGCCCATCTACAATATGAACTATATAGTGTTGGGGCTGAAAGCTAAAGACAAACAAAGTCGCTCTATCTCTGAAAGTGGAAAAAGGGGGGGGGGGGCGACATGAACTGATTGCGTGATGGAAAACCCCACACGCACTTGTCACTTGAGCAGATATTGATCTAAGACCTGTTGGGATCAAACGTCGTTATTCCACTCCAGATTGCCCCACTGACCCAGTAAGCTTCGAGGAGGATGGATCTTCATGTTATCCCGATGTTCGATGGAACCTGATACCATTGATCGAACTTGCACCATTGATCTGGCTAGCGCGTGTTCTTTGATTTAGGCCTTGTAACATGATGTACTGGTTGCACAGTTTTACCTGATCCCGGGGCAAATAACAATGGCACATGCACAAGACAGCCACGAGCCACGCACGAGACAATCACGAGACGCTCATAAAAAATACACAAGACAGTCACAAGACAATCACGAGACAGTCGTAAAACAGCCACCTGCCTGACACATGTAATACAGCAACAATTAAAGCTCCCGACAGCAACAGGTCTGTCGCAAAATAATTATAAGATAATTACTTGACAATCAAAAGACAACAACAAGATATGCCCAAAGACAACAAGAAAACATTCAAAAGGACAAGAACAAAAAATCCGCCAAAACCCCCCCAAAAAACAGAAACTAATATACAGTCACAAGACGTCTACAAGACAAAGACACGTCAAACAACAAACAGCAACAGGAAACCAATAATGCAGTCACAAAACAGGCATAAAATAAGACACCAAACAAACACACGACAAACAAAAAACATCAACAGGCAAGCGTTATGAAATCAGGAGACACACGACAAGCATAAAATAGGGCACCAAACACACGACAAACAACAAACATCAACAGGCAACCATTATGAAATCACGAGACACACAACAAGCATAAAATAGGGCACCCGACGCCAAATGAAACCCGAAGCGGATTAAAATAATGTTAATCTCCTATTAACCCGTTGCATTCAATCTGGTCTCGTCTTCTCCTAATCTCTTGTTATTTCCCCGTGTCGTCAAAGATGTGCCCATTATTTTGCTACGATCATCAACATCAAATCATTGAGCTTCAAAATTCAAACCCCCGTGAGGGGTCGGTCATGGTGTTCTTTCTCGAGCTCGGGATTTTTCCTGTTCGAATTTTTAATGAATACATTATTAAGTAACGTGTCGTCTGTCGCGACACCATGGCACTATTATTAATTTTCGCGTCAGCTTAGAATTAGTGGAATCCATTAGGTGTTACAAAAATTATCCCAGGCAATTTTTATTTATCAGGGTGACGGTACGAACGTACGGCACTAACCAAATGTTCATAATTACAGCATTATTTCTCACACCGAAGTTTGGCGTCGCTGGTGTGAAAAAAGTCTGTCTGTGTCGATCTCTATCTCTCTCTGTGTCTCACACTTTATCTCTCTTATTGATCCAATAATTGAGCTAACGGCTATGAATTGGATCGTTCAAGTTTCGATCCCCGGTGTGGCTGCCTTTATCTCCTAGACCTGTAATCTTTACCGGAATCTTTTCTAGGTCTTATAGGGTAGGAAAACAAACGTTGTTTTTTTTTTCACAATAAGCTTTAGGCTGGCACAGAGTTTTGTTAAAAACAAAACAAAAACACAAAAGAATCATCTAGATGTAGCTAGTAAAACAGTGGCTCAACGGTAGAGCGATTGGCTTAAAATTGGAATGTTCGTGGTTCTAGCCCCGATCGAGGCTGGGTATCACTATAATAATGCTACCGGCTGAGACAGCAGTCCTGTTACCAACGCTCTGTCTCTCTAACCCAAACTCTAAACAAATTGACAGAATTTCTAAGCGTTGAGACCCGGCCCGTATAGACTTCATCATGATGAACCCAAGAGACCAAAACTTCGAAAAGCTTCTCTCTCTCTCTCTCTCTCTCTCTCTCTCTCTCTCTCTCTCTCTCTCTCTTCATATATATATCTTCTCTCTCTCTCTCTCTCTCTCTCTCTCTCTCTCCGAACATAGAAATTTGACCCGGTAACATCTAACCGTATACCTTACTCAGATGTACAAAGTTCTATCACAATAAAAGACAAGCCAATAAACTAGACAAATAGAACATTGACATGCCCAGCCTGCCATCTGGTACCGCGGCTTCAAACTGACAGCCTGAAATCTGCCTGGACAGATGCTACTGGCCCAGTTTCCATATTCGGGTGGGGAAACCCTCAAACGGATGACATCTGGTATCAGACACAAAGACACTAGGTGATTTCATAAGTACAACGTTGCAGTAGCTTACAACTCGTCTTAAGCATTCTTATTATTATATGTATATACCTTTAGACGGTTCGTAAGCTTACCACAGCGTTATGCTTACGACCCTACGACAATAGGACAGCAGGACACTAGGACAGTCTGTGGAATCCCTTCAACATCAGCTGCAGCGCCACATCCTCAGATTATGAAAACTAAACCAAAGCTGCCAACCCACCGAGCCATCACAGTAGACGTGATGTGAGACTCAAGAAATTCTGTACAAAAATTGTATTTTTTGGAGTAGAGTTGGCAGCACTGAGATGCCTGTCTATAGGGCCAACAGTATCGCGGACCTGTCCATCATTTTAAAAGTGCACATTTTTTAGCCAAGATAATTCGTGTAAGAACACTCGTACAAATCCGCTTTCTGGAAACAGAATATCTCTGGTATTCGTGTCAGTAGGGCAAACAATGTCTCAGACCAACCAACGCATCTAACCTCCAAAATGAATATTAAAACCGTGTCGGGATATCTCTCCGAATACGATTTTTTGGAGTCGAGTAGACAAGTCCGAATTGAGTGTCAGCAGGCAAGTAGTCTTATAAAACTACCAACCCATTACCTTTAAAAATGTGAATATTTAGGCTAAAATAATATGTGAGACAACCAAAAGGACATCCACTTTTCTGGAAACATTTGGCAGCTTCGCTGGGCAAAATGTTTGCGGGGCAGCAATGTAGAAGGTCTGCACCCCAGCCAAGTATCAAGTGTACAAGTTTAGGCAAAAAATTAAATCTGTACAAATACATTTTTTAGAGTAGAGTTGGCAAGTCGGAGTCAGTGTCAGTATCAGTAGGGCAAGCAGTTTCCAAAACCTGCCTACTCGTCTACCTTTCAAAATGTATTAGTAAAGAAATAATAATTAGGAGTAAAACATCCGCTTTTCTGAAAACAGGTGGCAGAATATCTAAAATTAGTAGGGCAAGCAGCATTGCAAACTCGTATCCTATCGACCCACCAGAGGGTATAATATACCGCAGTACTAGAGTGTGAGAATTGCATAGTTTTTGAAGTGAAGTTGGACGCTTTGTTTGTGAGAATTGCATAGTTTTTGAAGTGAAGTTGGACGCTTTGTTTGTGAGAATTGCATAGTTTTTGAAGTGAAGTTGGACGCTTTGTTTGTGAGAATTGCATAGTTTTTGAAGTGAAGTTGGACGCTTTGTTTGTGAGAATTGCATAGTTTTTGAAGTGAAGTTGGACGCTTTGTTTGTGAGAATTGCATAGATTTTGAAGTGAAGATGGACGCTTTGTTTGTGAGAATTGCATAGTTTTTGAAGTGAAGTTGGACGCTTTGTTCTACCTGTCAGTAGGCAAACAACCAGGGTCGAAAACTGCTCACTCAATAAAAGGAAGACTATTGTCAAACAACACGTGCAAGAATAATTGAAGCACCCAGGGGGAATCACACACAAGTCGCTGATACAAATTCTGACCAGAACCCTCTAAACATAGAAACACCTCTCCTTATTGACTGTTTTTCAATTTCAGATAAATAAGATTAATTTCTGGTTCTAGAAATGATAGACTTGAAACATTGTTAACCTCTTTCAGTTCACTTTATGGTTGTTGACACTGTAGAGTACCCCGAAAGTAATTAATTTGTGTGATTCACCTTAGATGCTTGACGGTTTTGCAACAGGTTTGTAGCAATGTGGTACATGTCAGAACGAATGCAGTGTCAAAGAACCGCCAACATATCCACCCTTTAATGTGTGTATATTTAGTGAAAAATTACGAAAGAAAATCAGGAAACAATACGCTTTTCTGGAAACTGTTGGCAGTATCTCTAAATTATGTGTCGGTAGAGCAAGCAATGTAGAATGTCTGCCACAGCAGCCAAGCATAGGCAAACAAATTATAAGAAAATCTGTAACATTATAATTTTACAGTAGATGTTGCAAGTTTGGGCCAGTGTCGGTAGGGCAATCAGTATCCCAAACTGAATAGGGTGTAAGAAAACGTGCACAAATAATAAGTTGTGTTTTGTGCCAAGTTTTTTTTTCTTAAATTTTTTATTTTCTTTTTTGTGTGTGATCTATAACAGTAACATGATACATAGTATAGTCGTTAATAATAGCAACAAAATTATCAATAACAGTATCTCTTATAAAGTTAATAATAATGATCGAGAAATGGACAGAACACGAGTCTAAATAAATCAAAAAACAATATACACAACCACGAAATTAATAGTTATAAATAGATAAATTATTGAATTTAACTAAAAACGTACAAACAGGTTAAAAAAACAACAACAAACAAACAAACAAAAGAATCAACTAAACCAATAACAACAACAAACAAACAAACAAAAACACCACAAAAATTGAAAATGACATCTATATGTATAGCAATTTATAGTAGCAATCATATTGAAAGAAAAAACATTGCTAAGTACTTATAGACTATTAGAAGTATGTTACATTAAACTTAATCCAACAAGAGCCCATTTTATCAAATGAAGTTTTTTGTGCCAACTTGCTAGCACTGAGTTCCGCGTCAGTGAGGCAAGCAGTGTTGGTTTTTTGTGACGTAATCTGCACAAGATGAAGTGCATACTTAGAGCCAGACATGGATCAAGTTTTACAACAAACATTCCTTTTCGCGGAAAGTTTCATAACCTAGACGTTTTTGACAATCACGGACAAGTTTCAACTGAAGTTCTTCCCCCATCCACAGCATAGCGCCCTCATTAGGTTCTGCACAATAGGGTTACCAAAGTGACAAGATCATCCACCAATAAAATGCATATTTTAACCATATCAATACGTGGGTGAAAATCTATACAAACACGCTTCAATGGAGTCGAGTCGTTAGCACTGGGTTGTGTATACGTATTGTGATAATAATAAGCATTTCAACCCAACTGGGGGTTGGGGGGGGGGGGGGTGCGCGGTGGTCCTGGGCTAGAACGGTCCATGGTTCGAGCCCTGGCGATTTCGCTTTCTTCTGGGTCGGTGTTAGTTTGATGTGATCGGTTGAGACAGGAGTCCTGGTATCCCCGCCCTGTCTCGTGTGTGACAGCACATAATAATTGTCAGGTGTTAGTCTTGGGGCCCGTTAACAATATAGTTTATTATAGTGCTGATGTTGAAAGTTAAACCAACTCAAATACAAAACATGAAACCCAACCATCCTTCAAAACGAATATATGTATGCACGCAAAAAAAATACGATTGATAAAATAGGTACAGATACTTCTTTTTAAAGTAAAGTTGCTAGCAATGGGTACCGTGTCAGTAGGTCAAGAAGTATAGGGATTTTGTGACATGAGCTGTACAAGATGGCGCCGGATACCTAGAGCTAGACCTAGATCGGATTTCTGGATTATTCCTGGCCGCTCTATTTTTAAACCCCAGATGTTAACGGGCGAGTCTCAAGCAAAGGCTTCTTACAACAACAAAAATCCCGCCAAAACAAGATAAAAAAATGGAATCGAAAATATCCCTCCAGTCCGCATGGGGTTAATAATGAAGCCCCGTTTAGGGAGAAGCACGACATTGAAAATGTTTAAAAAAAACAACTAAGTTGTTATCCCTATGACAAAAATATAAATAACAAAACGAAAAGAAAACAATTCAACCAAATAAAATGAATACCCAAATACAACGAACACACCAAGAACACAAAAGTATCGCACGTGAGCGCAAGAAGTTAATGATGAAGCCCCGTCTAGGGAGATGCACGAAACTAACAATATGAAGAAAAAACAACAACAAAAAACAAACAAAAAAACAAATGTGTTAATTCAGACCTCTCCAAAATATTCGAACATGGAAATAAGTAAAGGTTATTGTTGTTACTTAGCGTCCAATGTCAGCACTTCATACGCTTGTTTGTGGACGGGTCCCAAAACTGCATCTGACAAGTTTACGTGCTGACACAATGAGACAGTTCGAGGACACCATGACTCTGTCCCATTCGGTTACATTAAACTGGCATCGACCCAACCAGTAAGAGACGAAGTTGCAAGAGCGGGGCTCAAACCACGGACCTCCTGTATCTTAAAGCCGATGTTCTACTACCTCCTGGGTCGAAAGTCGATGTTCTATTCCAGGGTTACCGCACCCCCTCCCCCCTAACGTGCAGAAATAACTAAGTTTACATAAA
Source organism: Elysia chlorotica (assembly GCA_003991915.1). NCBI lineage: Eukaryota > Metazoa > Mollusca > Gastropoda > Plakobranchidae > Elysia > Elysia chlorotica. The sequence continues at coordinate 93,045 of RQTK01000580.1, read as the reverse complement.
CACACAGGAAATAAGAATCCATCTATCAGTTCAGTTAATAAATATCTCCTACATACTATCTGTGCAATATTTTAATATGGAACTAAATCATTTACATAAATTAGACTAGCCAAGACAATCGGCCTATCTCTTTAGTAAATAAGTCTCTAATTTACTTTCTTTGCACATTACTCTAGGATGAAAAAAGTTGTTTACATAATTATATTGTCAAGGACAATCGGTGTATCCGATAAGAAAAAGATTAAAAAATAGTTATATCTATATAGTTTCATTTTATTGCACTAATTTGTAGCTCAAACCAGGAAGTAAAGTATAATTAGAGCTTAAAAAACTCAATGTTTATTTTTAGGTTGCAAAGCTTCTAATAGAAATTGAACAAACACTGTCAAAAAAAATAAACAAAAAGGTTGAATTACACAATTGGGGCGGTTGCACCACACATAAACTGAAATTTGTACCCATATTTCTTAGCATCGATTTGCGGCCTTCTGCTTTGATCTTAATCTTTCTCTTGTAATCTCACCCTCCTTCTGTATGTCTGTTTATGTCTCTCTCTCTATCTTTCCATATCCTTTCGCTGTATGGTTTTGTCTTTTCTCTCTCTCTCTCTCTTCACATCTCTCTCTTTTCTCTCTCTCTAAACACCGACTATCTCTCACTCTCTCTCACTCTCTCTCTCTCTCTCTCTCTCTCTCTCTCTCTCTCTTAATTTACGCTAATGTATACCTCAACCAGGAAGTAAGTTATAACTAGAGCCAAACAATCGTCTTATGTTTAAGCTGTCACGCTTGTCTCATATTGAAACTGAGAAAGCGCAGCCACAAAGATTACACAAAAAGGTTGAATTATACATTCATGGCGGTTGCATCACCCAGACATTGAAACAGTGGAACGAAAACTAAACAATACTTATTATTTTTATAATACTCCCATTGTATTATCATGCAATATCAGGGGAAACATTGACACGACGCAGAAGGTCAGTGGTTGCAACCCAGGCGATTTCGTCCCCTACATAGTTGGGTGGGTGTCAGTTTAAAATAATGTGACTGGCTGATACCAGAGCTTCGTGTGTGGCAGCTCATAAAACTGTTAGACGTATATCTTGGGACCCGTCCACAATAAAGCCTATATAGTACTGTTGTTGGACGTTAACCCAACTAAAAACATTGAAACAGTGGAACGAGTACTAGACCTCAACTACTCTGAGGTGCGCCCATTGTGTTGTAATGTAACATCTAGCAGACAGTATAATATGGAAAGTTAAAAAGGGATGGGTTGTCTTTATAATTATTTGCAGCACATTAATTTGTTACACGTTAGATTTGAGTCTAGTAACTGAACTCGGGCGTTAAGGAATTAACCAGCCAACCATTATGCCAAATGATGGTTAGAAAAGAATCTTTTTTCAAAAAAAAAAAAAAATTATAATACGAAAAAAAAAGTTTTGTGGGTTGTACAGCTTTCTCTGAATATCCCTCTTTTATCTTTCTTTACCTCTGTCTATCTGTTTTTCTCTCTCAAGCTCTTTTTTCTCTCTAATACTTTTCTTTGTTATTCTGTGTGCCTATAACCACACTTAAACATCTTACTTAACATTAAATCATTGTCAACGCCTTTCCTTTCCTTTTACCCAAGTACATGGCCCAAATGTGTACCATTATACAACGATTAAAGCCACTGGACAATCATGAATCAGCTATGTTGAATTTCACATTGCAATATCGCCAGGGGCAATTTCTTTGCGGACTCAAAAATTATTATCCAGAACTATATCTGTGGATCTTTATAAAACTAGTAATTATTCTTAACAATTAATTGGGAATAACATTGCGATTTCATAAGCTGCAACACAAAATTAATTGATTGTAACATATTCACATTAAGTTTGTCTAACCATATAGATGGATCTACAGACACTTTTAGAAGCAGTTGGCCATTTTCATGTCACACTTTAACAGAATCTGCAGAACCCGTTAAACATAGGGCCTCATAGAAGATACTTAATAATAATTATAATGATTATAATATTAATAACAATAATAATAATAATAATAATAATAATTATAATGATTATAATATTAATAACAATATTTTTTTTTTACTTTTTCATTTTTTTTAATCTCCTTTTCGTCACTTTTTTTAAGGTCTGTGCATCTAGAACGACTTTTGCCTTTTTCTATTAACAATAATTTTGTTAGTCTATTTCATATTATAAGTAACGTAAGTAACGTTAAATGTGTGTTCGGAAGGCCAGGGGTTCGAGTCCCTATGTTATTCCCTACTGGTAGGATACGTGACCATAAAATGTGACTGGACAAGTTAGTCTCGTGAATTCACGTCTGTTGTCCTGATATATCAATAAATGAACTGACGTGTCCAATTCGTGAGTTGTAGTTGTATTTGAGTTGGTTTAACGTCCAAAATCAGCACTATATAGGCCATATTGAAACGGGCCCCAAGACTGAGTCTGACTATTTTATGTGCTGCCATACACGAGACAGGGCGGGGATACCATGACTCCTGTCTCAGTCGGTCACATTAAACTGACACGCCCCAACCAGTAGGGAGCGAAATAGCCAGGACTCGAACCAAGAACCCTCTGCGTTAGAAGCCGATGTTCTACCCCAGGGCCACCGCGCCCCGCTCTTTTTCATGAGGTGAAATAACAAGTTTTCTTTCTGAAGTGTTTAGGAATGGCGGCATAGAACGATTCTTTCTGAACAGAATAATCGTAAAAATAAAGAAATCGTAGAAATTAGCAGTTCAGTTTCTGCAGCGAAAAACAACAAAAAATAAAATATTATGGTCAATGGTCTAGTCATAACTGTGTTATTGTCCAACCGTTTGAATGCGGTTTTCCCTTAAAGTGCAAATATTATGCGATATGTGGAACGCATTGTTGACATTATTTTTTGTTCCGAGAGGGAAAACCCAAAATGCGATCGGAAGTCTCTTAAAGTGCGCACGTATCGTTCGTAATCGTCTTAAAGGAAAGGATGTTGATAGTTCTATCTCAATAGAAACCACAAGATCTTATAGATCACTTTTATCCCTAAAACAATACATTTGTTCTAGCAACAGTTTGTTCACCTCACGTTTTTAACGGTGTGCACGGCTGTGTCAGATACTAGGAAAAAAACTGGGTGGAACTGTGGGGGCGTGAGAGAGAGAGAGAGAGAGAGAGAGAGAGAGAGAGAGAGAGAGAGAGAGAGAGAGAGAGAGAGAGAGAGAGAGAGAGAGGAGAGAGAGAGAGAGAGAGAGAGAGAGAGAAGAGAGAGAGAGAGAGAGAGAGAGAGAGAGAGAGAGAGAGAGAGAGAGAAGGAGAGAGAGAGAGAAGAGAGAGAGCGAAGACAGAGAGCAGAAGAGACAACAGAAAGAATTCGGATTTACATATGACAAAAAATTGCAATTGAAAAACTGCTCTGTCAAGATTATATTTCTGTGGGGGCGACAAATTAACATAGGGACTCGAACCCCTGGCCTTCCGAACACACATTTAACGTTACTTACGTTACTTATAATATGAAATAGACTAACAAAATTATTGTTAATAGAAAAAGGCAAAAGTCGTTCTAGATGCACAGACCTTAAAAAAAGTGACGAAAAGGAGATTAAAAAAAATGAAAAAGTAAAAAAAAAAAAAAAATTATACAAAACTACAAAAAATGTTATATGACACCGAAACAAAACACAGGATTTTTTTTTCTTTTTTCTTTTTTTTTTTATAGCGATCCTGCACTTACAGAAATCTATGATCTTCAATCCCCGACATAGTTGTCAGTATGATGTCACCGGTGCAGACAGAAATTCCGGTGCCCCCGCTATTTCTCTGTGGCACGGACAAAAATGTCAGACTTGATGCTTGGTGCACAGCGCCGCCTAGGGTTCTCATTTGAAAGATAGGCAACTTCACAGTAAGGAATTATTTTTCTTCTTTACAGAAGGAAGTATTATGCTTAGAGCAGATCATAATAAAAAGCTAAAAGGGAAAGCACACTATATTATAATATATACTAAGGGAAATAACTTTAGAAAAGGAGTCGAAATTACTGCACTGTTTATATGTTGTGCTTGACATTGTTGTTTTGGGGTTTTTTGTGTTTTTTTTTCTCCTTTTTTTCTTTTTGCTTTCCCACAATCAAAACGATAAAACCAAAATTGACTTCAAAACATTATAACAGAAACACACAACTTAAAGGCACGTATGGCTCTAGAGGGTGGATAATTCGCCGTATAGGACCCCCCAGGGGAACCTAGGAGACGTTAAACCCGGAGAGAGGGAGAGAATTCTCTCCCTCCCTCTATAGAGAAATGGGGGGTAGGTTCTAGTACATTTCAACTAATACTATGTCTGTCTACGTGCCTGTCTGCTTGTATGTATGTTTGTCTGCCTATCTGTCTTTTCGTGTGTCTTTCGGTCTGTCTGTGTTTCTGTCTGTCTCTGTTTCTTCGTTTCTGTGTGTATGTGTGTCTCTGAGTCTGTGTGTGTATGTCTGTTTGTCTCTCTCTCTCTATCTCTCTCACACACACACACTCTCTCTCTCTCTCTCTCTCTCTCTCTCTCTCTCTCTCTCTCTCTCTACGTGCATCATTAAAAAGTATTATCCAGTAGGAAAAAAACAGCAAACATTTTTTGTAAATTTTCCCCGAAAAGGATCATGATGGGAGTTATTTCGGTTACAAATAAAACAGAGAGACAACAACCAATGTATCTAGAGGTAGTTCAGTATGTCATGTAAATACTAAAAATAACCTTAGTCCATGATTTAGGATTAACACCATTAAACTTTCTACCCTAGAACCCGCTCAAATGTTGAAGCGTTGGTTCACAGAGCAGGAGGTCCGCGGTTCGTAACCCAATTTTGGTCAAAATTTAGTTGTCCGATTTTTGTTCCCTGCTGGTTTGTACACACCGCGTATACTGTGATCGCCTCAAACAAATATCCATAATCTCCCCGTCATGTCTAGTATGTGGCGGCACATTCAGTTGTCAGACGTCAGTTTTGGGGCACGTCCACAATATAGGCTATATAGCGCTGACGTTGGACGTTAAAACAACAAAACAAACGAAAACAAACCCTAGATCTACGTTTGTCTGAGGATTTAAAAAATGGAGGAAATACCGGAAAAATAATGTCATTGATCTGAACGTTTCCAATAAATCTTGTAATACATTCCCGATCATTAGATATTAAGCTATACTGAGCCAAAATTGTGCGTGCTTCCAATTCACTTCTAAGACAATAAAACAACGCTCGCATGTCTAAAGATATCCATCAATGTATAGACCCATCGAGTAAATCCTTCGCAATTGTTCCACCGTTAATGAACATTTCAAGCATTACGCAATTTGCTCAAACTGCGCGTTTAAACATTTCGATGCCTCTGTTGAATAATGTCCTATTTTATTTCTATTATAATAAAGACGTAGAGTAGTATAGAAAAGGAGATAGGATACTATACAACCGGGTAATATTTGCAAATTTGAATTTATCGAGTACTTCTTCCCTGTTTTTCCTGCCTTGACTTTTCACTTCCGTTTGCGCTTGTCTACTTTCTTCTTCCTAAACATCACGTTATTGCGCACAGAGCGAGCCTGAAGCGAACCTGGATTGATATGTCGATAGCACAATGCGCATCTTGTGGAAATTCCCATCTCTTTTCCCTAGTTTTCTGTAGCTGTAAGGTGGATGGATCGAACTCTACCTGGTTTGCCATCCTTGTTCATATCATTGATCGGCGAACCGTGAGATTAAAAGGTAGGGTAAGTATAGGGTAGAAGTAGGGAAAATGTAAGGTAAATGTAAGAGAGATGGTTTGGGATAGGCCTGGAAGGTGTAAAAATAATTTGGCGAACTGGGTAGAGTAGGGAATAAAATGGGGTAAAGCAATGAGGGGTGGGGTGAAAAATCGGAGGTGAGTTTGGGGTAACATTATTTTCCTTCTCAAATTTAACCTGTAACGTCCTTTAGGGCGTGCGTACATTAGGAAAGTCAGAAGTACAATGTTGATAATAATAAATGATAATAATAAGTACATTTGTATAACGCTTTATGCCGAGGCGGAGGGTTTAACATTAATTTTTAAATACAATTTCTCTTGATCTGAACACGTGAGAGGGTTGGGTCGGTGTGAGTACAATGCGCCCGGCTAAGACGGGACGCCATCCCCTCACGGTCCCTGTGTGGCAGCACGTAAAGCTGGAGAACGCTAGTCTTGGCATCCATATACATCAACCCCATGCTCTTTACTGTGGACTTTAACAAAGTAGTTCTACCAACTTTATCTCCTTATCTCTCTCTATATATCTTTCTATCTCTCTCTCTCTTTTTCTTTCTTCCTCTCTTTCATCTCTCTCTCTCTCTCTCTCTCTCTCTCTCTCTCTCTCTCTCTCTCTCTCTCTCTCTCTCTCTTCTCTCTCTATTTCTTTCTTTCTCTTTCACTCTCTATACCTCTCTCTCTCTCTTTCTTTCTTTCTCTCTCTCTCTCTCTCTCTCTCTCTCTCTCTCTCTCTGTCTCGCTCCTGTTCTCCCTCGTAACACCAATATCATAACAGCAACAATAAAAATAACTCTCACTAAAGCAAATATGTTTGCTCTAGTATCCATTCTGATCAAACCAACATTGATTATTATTAGTAGCTTTTTCAATAAAATTATCAATACCTGTAGTGCAGTGTAATTCAGAGGAGCACGTTTTAGGGATTAGACCTAGGACGATTTCTACAGCTTTGATATAACTCATACACGAACTTGTAGGCATCAAACTCACGATTACCATTTTAATAATTATTTCCTCTTTATACAATTAAAATCTACGTTCAGAGGATATTTTAAACTTTGGTTAATGAGATACAAACCTGTCATTTTTCTTGTTGTATTTTTTTTAAAGATATACACAAATGTCTTTAAAACAACATAATGCGGAGCCTGTTTATAATGTATGTATGGTTGATCTTTATCATTACAATTGGCCATCAAGATAAATATGCAAGCTTTCTTTGTCCATGCGTCGCGTAAGTATCTAGTCAGTATTAGAACAATTAAGATTTCAGCAATTTGCAATGCGCTGACCGTTTGTTGTTTTTTACCAAGGAAAAAGCGGCGGCAGAAACTCAAAAAGAAAACCCAGCATGATACGCCCTCAATTGGTAAGACATATCAACCAACTAACACACACACAATTTTTGGGCGCGTTCCATTGAGACACACAATACAAGACACACAAAACACGTCTTTTATTAATGAGTTTACACATTACAAGACACACACACAAACAATGCAAAGCAGTAGTAGTTGTAGTTGTAGTAATATTAGTAGCAGCAGCAGCAGCAGCAGTAGTAGTAGTAGTAGTAGTAGTAGTAGTAGTAGTAGTAGTAGTAGTAGTAGTAGTAGTAGTAGTAGTGGTAGTAGTATGATGATGATGGTGGTAGTAGTAGCAGTAGTAGCTAGAATAATTGCAGTCTCAATTCCAATTTCATCAACAGACAAACCAATTAACAATTCTTTAACAACTTCAGTATTTAAAAAACAGCAACGATGAAACCAATCAATTAACAGCTGATAAAATAAACTAAGGAATCAACCGTTCTGCAATTAGTTTTTTTTTCCTGAAAATGATTACTCAATCAGACAATTATTTAACATCTCAGTCAACCTACCATGCAACTAACCAACCCACTATTCCCTTACAAACTAATCAACCACATAAATTGCAGTATATTAAGAGCCAATTCAACTTACTAAGCACCAACTAAATAACCACATAGAAAAAAAACCACTCCACAAATCAATTATATTAGAGCGTTGCACACTGTGACACGAAGCCTAGAGTTTTCAATGTGTGCAAATTATGGCCAAAAACGTTAAAAAAAATTGTTTCAATTGCTATACTGTTAACAATGGCGTCAGATCGGCAACTTGCAAGATTTTTCTCGCGGCACAACGCGGGTTATTGATTATCCCCCCTTGTTTCTAAAGGTCACACAAGACAAACTCGAGTTTCCCTGATTTGTTTCCCTTTGGAAGTGTCGCAATTCTCGGTAGCCGAGAGCTGTACTGTTCTATGTCCATTCTTTGTATTTATAACCAAAGATCATTGTGATTTTAACTGTCGCAATCTTCTCGTCAACGATTATTTCTTTTGTCTTGCCAGCTCGAGACTTAGTACTCCCCCTGTCCCAGGGCGCAAGAGATCTAACGTCCGTGATAAATAGGTATAGATATGGACACTTTGGATCAGGTTTCTAAGGCAATTTTTTTTCAATATTTTTTGCCTCCAAACTTGAAAATCTATAGTGCATTAAAGTTGATTGTATAGAACACCTAAAGCCATAGGGCAACGAAAACGCCTGTCATCCACCTAATATTGAGGATTACATAGACAAAGAAGTTTTTTTTATAATTGTGTGTGTGTGTGTGTGTGTTTTCACCACTGAACTTCAAAATTACCATTACGATTGTCAAGAGACTATAATTTGTATAAAAAAAAAAGATAAAAAGATACCGGAGAAAAAGGGGGGGGGGGCGGTATAGCCTACATATTTGAACAAAATCTGTAAGGCACAGACAAGAAATTGATGTAAAATAGACTCTCATAGTCAGGATATCGCAAAATCAAGTTCCATCCAACCATCTTTGCACATAGTTATGCCTCTCTGAATCTCCCTTGTTCATCTTCAATGTTGGTTTAATGCTAGATCTAGGTTTCTGACTGTCTCTCGTTATATATTTTGTATCAAATTCCAGTTACATTCGTTCTTAGTGGGCCGTATATCTACCTATGCCTATTGACGCATATATAATTAATAAACTGGTCTAGTCTTTAACTTAACTAAATACGTCTTTCTGTGTAGCATGTTTATGTTAGTAACTACTTTAACCGGCCTTTTCTAGCAAATTATATAAACATTACTCAGTCAGACCAGATCAAAGCGTGAAGCCTTCTGTAAAATTTGTGAAAGTCGTCATCAAACTTACTAGGCACACTGGTCTTTGCCTTGGCAATTAAAACGTACATTTATTTTTCGGGAACGCATGTTGAAAAGAAGGTTTAATAGAAGTCTTAAAATTTCCAATTAGCAACTGTCAACCTATCTAGATTTCAATGCGTATACATTTGCAGAAATATAATTTATTCGAGAAATTGCACTTAAACTCGTTGTCAGTAAACTTTTTTCAATACACTTCTAATACGTCTTGTTTGTCAAAGAGTTGACAGGTGTACAAGCGTGCACCGCGCGGTGCTTTATTTATTTCCTTTTATATGAAAGGCTGAGGATTGCGAAATATCGGAAAATACCGAACAAATTGGTTGGTGCGCAAAGTAATCCTTCAGGATTGGCCAAGGTTTCTGTCGCTAGTGGGGGAAGAAAGCGATATGTCAAGGCGATTTCTAGCGACACTGCAATGTCAGGCTTACACAGTAGGGGGTAAAAATATGGCGCTAGAGATGGCAATTAGGGTGGGATGGGTGTGGAGGAGAGAGAGGAGGGGGTGGAGAGAGAAAGAGGAAGGGTAGAGAGACAGAGAGAAAGAGAGAAGAGAGAGAGAGAGAGAGAGAGAGAGAGAAAGCGAGTGGGGAGAGTAACAGAGAGAACGTAGGATGGAGAAGGAAAGAGAGAGTGAAGGGATGGAGGATGAGATAAACTGAGAGATATAGCTAGAGATGATGAGAGAAAAAGACACATAGATAGCGAGAGAGAGAGAAAGAGAGAGTGAGATAGAGAAAGAGAGAGAGTGAGAGAGAGAAAGAGAGAGTGTGATAGAGATAGAGAGAGAGAGAGAGAGAAAAGAGAAAGAGAGAGGAGACTCTGGGTGAGATTTTAGGTCGATTTTAGTCCCTCCTACAAAGCAGGGGATACAAATCTGTCTCTCTGGGAACAGCACTTAAGACAGGGCGGTGGAGGGAAAGGGAGGGAAGAGGCAGAGAGAGGGTTTTAAGACACTGCAAGAAACACAATTAAAAGAAAGTTGGACAACAAAAACAACACCAATGACGATAAAAATATACAATTTTGCCAAAAATAGTAAGACCACACTCATTATATAAAATCCCAAAAGGATCGAAGGAAATAAAACATTTGAAAGTGAATTTTCCATAAAAATTCTTGCCATATGATTATAGCTCAGAATGATGCTCAGAAAAAGCACTTCTTAATTGACACATCATTCTGATATCTATTTCCACATGTTCTTTAACCGGAATTGCTCACCCCTCTTCGCGCCCCTTTCTTAGGTGGAAACGTGTGCTCGATTGAACCTAAAAACCTGGGTTTAAACTCCTGGTAAAATAAAAGTTGATGATCTTCTAAAAAAATAATTATGTGCTATTAATACACGTCATGCAAATATTTGTTGATTTCGGTAACAGCTTCATCACTGTTATTAGGTCTGCCCAAAATGTATAGAGGTGGTCCACCATAATTACGAAATCCAACTGTACATCTGAATGTTGTTGTAGGGTTTTTTTTTGTTTTTTTTTTGTTTGTTGTTTTTTGAGAAAACATACCCATCCCTCAGCATCATAATGTTGTAATTCTAAAATACTTAAGATTTATAGAATTATTAGATATGAGAAAGCAAAAAATACAAATGGGGTGAAAAGATTTTAGTTCACCAAAAATAACTAAGTTGAAACTCTCAACGTCACCCTTTGAAGGTAAAAGCATGGCGTATAATGAAACAGACATAATTATTGAGCAGAATAGGTTTTTTCACACCCGCATCTTCAAAATAATTATGGCCATCCAAAAGGATTAGGGAAATGTGTCAGCACCAACAAATGTTATGCGTTTTTCTTTCTTTTTGTAAACCGATCTCAGTAACAGGTAGACCTAATTGTTTACATACGGTAATAAAGGAAATTTTGGAGATAGAAATAATGAATTGCCATTTCTCTATCTTTCTTTATTTCTCTCTCTTCAAGTCTCTCGCCCTCTACTTTTTCATATTTTTCTCATTGTCGCAATCCCTCTCTCCCTCTCTACCTCTCTCTTTGCCCTCTTTCTCTTTCCTCCCTGTCTCCATATCTCTGTCTCTGTCTTTCTCTCTCTCTCTTTCTCTCTCTCTCTCTCTCTCTCTCTCTCTCTCTCTCTCTCTCTCTCTCTCTCTCTCCCCCCCCCCTTACTTACCGGTTGATCGAGCGGGGTAAAGTTCACCAGACGACACTGCTTGTTCTCCTGAATGTCAGACAGTCTGCGCAGGCGGAACTTCCTCGCGAAATGCATGCTGGGAACTTTGCAGTAATTTGAATATAAAAACGAAACCTAAACTTGAAAGAATATTTCCTACGATTTCAAAGTTCCTCTAAACTTTAACAGTTTTATGAACTATAGATCTAAGTTTCGTCCAAACAGGATGAAAATGAAACACACGATTGCAATACCTAGTTAATGAAACTAAAATTGCGTTGGTGCGTTTAACACTCCTATATCTTAAAGCAGTTGTATTAACTTTATATCTATACATCATCTAAACAAGATACAGTTAGAAAAAAAGGGTTAATATACTAATATGAAGGAACTTAATTATAATGTTTCTAAATGTCTGTATATCCTTGCTTCCAATGCTGTAGTGTAAACTTAAACAATCTAGTTTGATTTTATACAAAATAAGGTAAAAACACGGTGGGTTCTACTACGAAAGCAATTGCGAATCTACGCCCATTAGCAATAAAAAAAAACCACCTTTTGGAGAAACAACTTTATTTTGCCACGTAATAAAAATTTTAATATTGGAAAGACAATGCAAAATTCCCCATTCCGCTTAAGACACACAGTTATTCAATAAAATATATAGATCTACCAACTGTGGAAACAGAGACTGTTTGTAGTTTAGATGTGGGTTAAGTCATACAAATTTACAAGTCGTGTGAAATCTTATGAACTCTTATTACTCTCACAGAATATCTACACGTCCTGAGAAGTCTTCACCATTTTTACAACTCTCACTAATGCCATATAGAGGTGAAAGTCGGAAAAGGCGAGATGGTGTAGAAGGACATGAAAGCTGTTTGGAACACAGTACCTTTCAACCTCTATTTGACGGCACCCAATATCTAGTATTGTTTCGCGTTTGTCGAATAGAAAATTAAAGTAGATAATCGGTTTTCTTTAAACCCACAAAAATATGTCTCGAATGGAAGAAGGCGATATGGCAAATAGGGTAGCGCGTTTTCCCAAGCGTAAGGGTCTCGGTTCGAATCCATGATCAGAGAAATTTATTTGTCGGATTGTATTTCCTTTTGGTTGGATCGGTGGCTCGCTAGGACAGGAAGCCTGATACCCCGGTGCACTATCTGTGAGAGAGAGAGAGAGAGAGAGAGAGAGAGAGAGAGAGAGAGAGAGAGAGAGAGATAGAGAGAGTAAAATAGTTAGTTTGAACTTACAGAAACGACACCTTCGCGCACCCCCCCCCACTTCCAAAAAACTACTACACAACAGCCCGCCCCCCCCCCCCCCCCCCCCCCCCCCCGAAAAAAAGAACATAACAACAACAAATGTAATGCAACAAGATATATACACTGATATTCACGGGTATACGTTTTAAGTCGGGGCCCCTTAGACATAGAAAAATTCGTTCTATTGCTTTTTAAAATATTATTTTTAAAAAAAGAAATATTTGTGCTTCCATGAATAAAAGTTTTATATTTTCCTTAATCTTTTAAAGAGCATGTGATACTTGTAACCACTGCCAATAACTGAAAAGGCCCAACTTGTGACCTCGGATGGTCCACCGTGGTTGCCTCACAACTCAACAACCATGACTAACTTTCGCACCCTGCAATAACACCTTTAGGGTTGTTTTCCAGCTTCGTGACTTTGCACAACTGGATCATGCATATTAACTTATTATCACATAGTCATAGTTTGAGGCATTGAGCAAGCTTTTCACTGTCGGTAGTTACGTGCTGCAATGTGTACGGCCTTGCTCTTGTTTCATGTCGGTAGTGACTGCATTGTACCAACCACCTGCGCGGCCTCCTTCTGTTGTAATAACTTTGGTAATGTATGACTGGCTTTATGTCTAATGCATTGGTAATGAAACTGCAATTTGACATTCTACTTGTCATAAACATCGGTAGTTCTAATGCTATGTACAAACTCATTTTTGGGGTTGATGTCTAGAAAATAAGAAATTTTACTTGAAATGACGAGATGAAATGAAAAAAGAGAGAGGGAGGGATAGTTAGAGCGTAAGAGAGAGAGACAGATAGAGAGAGAGAGAGAGACAGAGAGAGAGAGAGAGAGAGAGAGAGAGAGAGAGAGAGAGAGAGAGAGAGAGAGACAGACAGACAGACAGAGACAGACACAGAGAGAGAGAAAGACAGAGACAGATACAGAGATAGAGACATAGACAGAGAGAGACAGAGAGAGAGAGAGAGAATGTATGTGAGAGAAATAGAGAATATGGACACAAGGAGAAGGAAGAACTGTTGGAGAAAAAGTATATTCAGAAGTAAAACAAGAAAGACAGAGCATCATAAATGTCAAAACATAAACGCTGTGCAAGAGGTAGAAAGAAAGCTGAATTCAAGCACATTGACAAAAACGAAACGAAAGCAAAACAAGCCTCTTGAAAAAACAATGTTGTTTTCATTTTGTTCCGGGGGGGGGAGTCTGAAGAAAAAGTTCAAGGTAAACTCTTAGTAGCAAAATTAATGATTTCTTCATATTATAATTGCAAAGAAAAATGTTTTAACAATTTCACTATGAAGAAATGCCAGGAAATAAAACGGCGATAATTAAGCTTGAAATGGTCACCAAATGGTTTAGCAGATCGTTAGAGAGCACTTTACAAGCAAAATGTGTGATGCTTTAGCTATGGGCTGCTCTACATTGTTACGATTACATGGTATGACTTACTAACGACACATTGGCCAGGGGATAGGATGGTTTAGTGCGTGAGGTGGGGAGTGAGTGAGTGAGTGAGTGAGTGAGTTAGTCAGTGAGTAAATGGGTGAGTGAGTGAATGGGTGAGTGAGTGAATGGGTGAGTGAGTGAATGAGTGAAACAATAATTTAGTGGTTGAGCGGATGAGCGAGTGAGTGAATGAATAAGTGAAAAAAATAAGTTATTTATTTAGGAAATGAGTGAATGGGTGAGTGATTGAATCATATATAGAGTGAGTGAATGAGTTAGTGAGAGAGTGAAAAAGTAAATGTATGAATGAGTAAGTGAGTAAGTTAGTGAGTGAGAGAGTGAATGGACGAACTAGTGAGAGAATAAAAGAGACTGTGAGTAAAACAAATAATTGAAAAAAATTAGTAAATGAGTGTGTGAATGAATGATTGAGTGAGTGAATCAGTCTGTGAGAGAGTATGTGATTGAGTGATCGAATGAGTGATTGTGTAAGTAATATTGAGTAAATGAGTGTAGTGCGTGAATGAATGAGTCTATGTGTCAAACATAACGAATGAAAGAGTGGGTAAGTGATTGGGAGACTGGTGTTTTTTTTCTAGCATAGTAGCATTCGAGTCGTTCACGCAAAAGCTCCACAGAAAAAACACCATTAAAGCTCTTAGAAGGTTATTAGACAAGACAATGTGCTAATTCAAATTTCAATAATGCAAGGGAAAAAGAGCACTGTAACTTTTTGGATAGTTGGTGTACGAAAACAAGATAAGTCATCGAAGCACGGACCTCTAGAAAATAAACGACCATTATATGGAGGAGAAGACCAATAGTGACATAGGAGGTGGACCTGGGGGGTTAATGGGTGAATATATATACTCTAACTGTCATAGGGAAAATCATGTTGAAGAACTGGGGGGTCTTAGGTCAGGATGAATTGGTGAAGTTCTAGAGACAGACTGTGATGCATAGACAACTGAGTGTCAAAAATGAGAAAGGGGGTGGAGGATAAAAAAAAGAAGAAAAAGAAGAAGATAAAATCCCAAATTTTACAGTAAAAATGTAGACTATCGATTTTAATAATAGGTACACTTAAATTAATGCTAAAGTCACCTTTTGGGCTAATCATTCTAGCCCTTTCAATACATTGAATCTAGAGGTGTCTATCGCAAATAATCAAAATAGTTCGAACAATAAGGGATGGGCTTAGGGTCCTAGCTGATTTATGAAGCAAACTGACTCTATACTCTGTGTCGATTTATTGACCTATATCAAGTTTCGATAGACACAGAGAGAAGAGGCACGACGCTGATAGCAACCCTCGTGCAGATTTTTATTAGGAAAGCATTAGCGATTCTAAGTGATAGGCCTGCTTTCTTCGAGAATGTCTGTTTACATTAAATAGTACGTGCTCTTTGGTTTCTCCTCATTCGTCTTGGCCCAAACCCACATTTATAATCAACTTCCTGAAACACCTCTCAATAGGGAAAGTTTGCCTTAAATTGTCATCACACTATAAACAGTCCGCTAGAAAAATGCAGACTACGATTTATATTATAAAATATAGAAGAAAAAAAAACAACAATAACGAAATCATTTAAATATTCTTTAAAATTTCAAGTTTGATAGTTTTAAATTAGTAAAATAACTTCACGGCGATCATTAACCGCATATGCTATTATTTGATAAAATGATGATATTGTGAACACATAACTTTCCGGGACTGGACTATAACTAAACATAATACAAAAAAGAGAAGAAAAGAAAGAGAGAAAGAAAGAAAACAGGAAGGAAGGACAGAAGAGAAGAAGAAGGAGGATGAGAAAAAGAAGAAGAAGAAGAAGAAGAAGAAGAAGAAGAAGAAGAAGAAGAAGAAGAAGAAGAAGAAGAAGAAGAAGAAGAAGAAGAAGAAGAAGAAGAAGAAGAAGAAGAAGAAAGAAGAAGAAAAAAGAAGAAGAACGCTAAGTTAATACTTCTGCATCAGATAAGTATAAGCAAATAAGACGGCTTACGACGAGCCATTTTCTACCGTGATTGCCTTCCATAGGATCTAAATAGAAGGACGGGATAAGTTTACACCTAGTCTTAAGAGTAAAAGACGTTTTACTCTCAAGTCTTAAATCCGGTTTTTAGCTACGTAGACGTTGTAACTACCACACCTACCAACTGTTGAGTGGACTGTTTAATGCGTGAAAGGTTAAAAACCCCTACTCTTAAAGTCCACAGCGACTGTTATGTTGGGTTACATAAATAAACATTTCCCAAATATAATTTGTTGTCTTTAAAAATAATTCGAATAAAAACTTCACAAGACACACGAAAGAATGTCCAATTTGTATCCAATGCTCGTTAGTAGAGTAAGATTTGCTCATTGCTCATTTGCAGTAACAAGGTTTCTAATTCTTAGACTTCTTTGACTTAAAGCATTATCATAAACAATCCAAATATTATCCATGAATATCACCAGCACTAATCTTCTAAATCCGTTAAAGAAATGTGTTATGGCTTCAATTATTCAATATCGAAATAACTTGAAATGATAAATGCATATTTTTTTTCTAAAACTCACCAATACCGCGAGTATTAATGTCCTAAATCGAATCAAAGAAACGTATTTTTGCTTTCATAAATCACCTTTGAAAAACAGAAATAAATCACATATATAAATGGTTTTTTTTTTTTCACTTTGAATAAATATGACACTCATTTATTTCCTGAATGCAATTAAAGGAGTTTATTATCGCCTCCAAAATTCAATTTTTAATTAACACAAGTTTGATTTGTGTTTAAGTTCAGACTCTATTATTATGAATCAGACAAGCAAAGCGTCATGCATGCCTCACCCTCAAGTCCTAGTTGTCGACTCACGACAGTTCCTGACACTATTTAAACCACAAATCCCAGGACGGTTGACATTAATCTATAATCTCACCAAGTCTCAGAGGTGAAGGATGCACCACTGGTGACATACAGGTAGATATTAGGGAGAGGTTCGGGGATACAAGAGAGACAAGGAGATAGAAGGTTATGAGAGACAAAGGGATACGAGGATAGTTTGATAGATACATAGAGAAAGAGATTCAGAGACAGATTCCGAGAGTAAGGGAGATCCAAGCAAAGATAAATGAACCTCTCTCTCTCTATCTCTCTGTCTCTTTCTGTCTCTGTCTCTGTCTGTCTGTCTGTCTGTCTGTCTGTCTGTCTGCCTGTCTCTCTCTCTCTCTCTCTCTCTCTCTCTCTCTCAGACATGACATTTTGATTTCCATAAGACACACACCACCTAGGTGGGTATGGCAGGGAAATCTTTACACGGTAATGACTTTCTTGTGTGTCCCCGACAATTTCCTGCTGCTCACTTTTCTAAGGCTAAAGTGAGTCTAGCACCCTGTGCGTGTCTGCATAGAGCGAAGATAAGATAAGATACGGTAAGATTAGGTAATATGAGATGCGATGAGATGAGATGAGATGAGATGAGATGAGATGAGATGAGATGAGATGAGATGAGATGAGATGAGATGAGATGAAATGAAATGAAATGAGATGAGATGAGAGGATATAAGATAAGAAGAGATAAAATTAGATGAGATAAGATAAGATAACACAAGACAAGACAAGACAAGATAAGATAAGATAAAAAAATTTCTTTGTTATGCCATATTTGCCTTTGTCACACATTTACATATGATTCAATTTAACAGAATATGTGAAAGTAAAATAAAAATGATCTTGGGTTAAAGAATACCATCTAAGTAAACAGAATGGACCTTTGGTCTGAGAAAAGAATTATATTAGAAATAAAATGTCTTTAATTTAAGGGGATATAACTTTAAAGAAGCAAAAAGTCTTTGCTTTAAGAAAAAGGTATTTGTTTATTATGTGAATATTTGTAGAGATAAAAAAGAGTATACATAAACTTTATGTACTTGTAAGGTTTAAAATTATATTGGTACCGGTATGCAAAAAAAAGAATAAGGAAAGACTACAAAAAACTAATGTGATATTAATTTTAGTTTAGTGAAAATTTCCAAAGTACAATAGGGATGGTAGAAGGAAAAGTTGCAGGCAAGGAAATCTATACACGGTATTGACTTTCTAGACTGTTGCCAACAATTTTCTGGTTGTCACCTCCCTAAGGCTAGAGTGAGGCTCGCATCGTGTGCAGGTCTGTGTGTGTGTGTGTGGGGGGGGGGGCAAAATGCAACTCAACTACTTGGAGTAAAGAATATCGTCTAGGCAACAGAAAATGATCTTCGGTTAGAGAAAATATTAATAATGTATTGGAAATAAAATAATGATCTTTAGATCTAAGAAAATCGGTTGAAAATAAAAGATTTTGATTTTAGAAAATACATTTTAGGTTTGGGAAAATATATTAGAAACAAAAGTTTTTTTCAATTGAGATATATTTCTAGTTAAATACGTCTTCTGCAGTAGAAAAAATATCTTCCCGATTTCTGCGAAAGTCTTTTTACTCGTAGTAATAGAAGAATAACC
The DNA here is from genome assembly GCA_003991915.1 of Elysia chlorotica. Lineage (NCBI taxonomy): Eukaryota > Metazoa > Mollusca > Gastropoda > Plakobranchidae > Elysia > Elysia chlorotica. The sequence goes on along the minus strand of RQTK01000580.1, from coordinate 74,696 downwards.
CAGAACCAATTATTAGTAATCTGCGATTTCAAAAAGCCTAGAGTAATGAAAAAAACGCAGATAGACAACGGAAGAGAAGAACAAAAGTGATTTTATACGTAGGAAATAGCATAATATGTAGTATTACTAAATGCAGCAAAAAACAACAAAATCATTGCACAGGAATCTATACAAGCTACTGAATTTCTCGTGTCTCAGCTGCTGCTCAAATTTTTAAGACTCGTGCATGTCTGCAGGGAGAGATGAGACAGTGAGCAGAGAAGAATTGATCTTTGACGGGAGAAGGGAGAAAGAAATCTCCAGGTAATAAAATTACAGGAAAAATAATACTGCATGAGAAAATTGATCGTTATTTCGAGAAAATGTGCCAGTTACGAGAAAATGCAGAAAGAGAGCGGCGGAACAAAAATCTATATTTTGTTGAAGAAATTATAAAGACAAAATGCAATAACAGAGAAACATTGATATTTGGTTCAAGTGGAGATATATTTATTTGATATGAATTATATTTTCAAATTCATGAATATTTATATGGTCAATATACCAACAGAAGAAAAGTTGTTTAGAGAAAATATTCTAGTAAAACGAGACAAAAAAAAGACAAAACAAAAGGTTGATATTTTGTTTTACATTTGTTAATAATAAACCTTCATCAAGATCCAGAACAATAATATGACAAAGTTTGGCTCTCATCTTCATGTATATCCGTATGTCTGTATGTCTCTTTCCTTTTTTTTCTATCTCTGTCCCTGTCTTAGTCTCTAACTTTCTTTCTTTCTTTCTGTCTCTCTCTCTCTCTCTCTCTCAGGAGACAAGAAACAAATATTGGCCAGAAGAACATACCATGGAAAGAAAACTATATGGACCCTTGGTTGAACTTCAAAAGACTGTGGACTATATACTAGATTCTGGACTTTCTGTGTAGTCATTTTCAAGTGAACGAAGAAGAAGAAGAAGAGATCTATCTATCTATCTATCTATCTCTATCTATCTATCTATCTATCTATCTATCTATCTATCTATCTATCTATCTATCTATCTATCTATCTATCTCTCATTCTCTCCCCTCTCCCTCTCTCACCCATTCCTTTACTATGTGTATCTCAGTATATCCATCTAAGTTTGGGATTAAAATAATAGTAGACAGAAAAACACACAGGAGTAGTTATAGTTGAGTTTGTTAAACGTCCAACATCAGAACTATATGCTAAACTGTGGATGGTCCCAAGACTGACTCTGACAATTTTATGTGCTGCCACACACGAGGCAGGGCGAGGATACCATGACTCTTATCTCATTTGGTCACATTAAACTGACACCAACCCAACCAAAGTGAACGAAGAAGAAGAAGAAGAAGTTAAACGGGTATGATAAATTATAGGCTTATTTGAAAATTATAAATATTTAATATAATAAATGTATTATCTCTGTGTGGATAAAACTGTTGGCATAATAATAAGACTCCTCGATACTTCAATATAGCCGACATTGCGCTGACGTGCCGTAAAAACAAACTTGAGTCGACGACACCAAATCGCCGACGCACTCTGAAAAAAATGGCTTCATTTGTTCTTCTTCTTCTTCTTCTTCTTCTCGCCCGTGTGGAAACACGGTAATATCAATACATGCTTGTGAGAACATGTGATACAGAATTTAAAATCAATTCCTTAGATTTACGCGTGACATTTGCCCTGCTGTCGTAATATTTGCCGCCATCTCGAACGTTATGCGCACTTCTTTTCTGTTGATCGTACACTCTGGTTTTCCTTTTTTCGACCATAGATTTCTCTTCCTCTCTGTCTCTCTGTCTATTTGTCTGTCTCTTCGTCTTTACATAAAAAATTATTATTAAGGTGGCGATGTGTTTGTTTCTATTATTCTCTCTCTCACCCTTTCTCTCTCTTTCTCTCTCTCTCTCTCTCTCTCTCTGTCTCTCTCTATCTATTATTTATCCCTTCCTCTCTCTTTAAAGGTATGCCACTAAGAAGATTTAAAACGACTATGCTTACAACCCCCAGATTCTAGTAGCAGAGAATGTGTATTCGTTCCCTTCACTAATTTCTAAACTAACGCATATATAGAGATACAGATCTAGGGGTGGTAAGTACACTAGTGTGGTAAATTTACATCCCGTCTTAAGATATGCGATTAAACAGTCTTAGGAGGGGGTGTACGCGACGGGGACTTTGTACTTACGACCAATAGATCAGTGTAGCAGAGATCATGTTCTTCGTTTCTTTCACAGTTTCTCCACTAGAGAACGAGAGACAGATAGACAGACCGACTCACAGACATACAGACAGACAGACAAACAGACAGACAGACAGACAGACAGACAGACAGACAGACAGGCAGACAGACAGAAAGACATGCGGACAGGCAGACAGAAAAAGGGGACACATAGGAAAGAGGAGAGTGGAAGTAGAGAAAGACCTTAAACAAGACGCAATGGAAACGATTAGAATGTAACAAGAAAAAGTAAAAGAAGCAATCTATCTGCTTATATATAAAAGAGAAACGAAAAAACTAAAATATTACACAATTCTCTCTCTCTCTCTTTCTCTCTCTCTCTCTCTCTCTCTCTCTCTCTCTCTCTCTCTCTATCTATGTCGGTCTATACCTTTCATCGATCTTATTTAGTCTTTCCGCCCACCTAAACCCCTTTAATACTCTCTCCTTTCATAATTATCTGTCCTTCCCCATGTTCTTCCTCTTGGTATGCCTTTCCTATTCCACCCTTTTTTTTTAATTGTCTCGTGTCCTTCATCAACACACACACACCAAACTTATCTCTCTCTCTCTCCCTATATATAAATCTCTATCTCTCACTCTCTCTCTACTTTTCCCATTTCATAACTCTGTTTTATTGCATTGTCTCCATCATTTACACACCTCCCCCCTTTTCCCTCTCCTCTTCCCTCCCCTCTTGCCCCCCCCCCTCCACCCATCTGTCTCCATCTGCTCCTACCTAGACCTGTCTCTCGCCCACTTGACCTTTCTCCGATGCCCAGGCCAATCTGTCTTAACCTTCACGCCTAATGACGAGACGTCTCCATTTCAATTCCAGACCCTCACGCAATCCGGCGATCTGACTTAAGCAGCGGTGTTGCAGCAATCCCTGGTCCTGTGTCCCGAGACCGAGTTTCTCAGTGCCAGGGAAGACAGATTTGACAGACTTTCGGCTGACCTGGTGTACTATTCGGATTATGAAAGGACTTGAATTTACTAACTGTTATGTTTCAAGGTCGGGTAAATGTAGGAAGAGAGGGCAAAAAAATCCACAGAAAACCGCATAAAACATGCTTTGGTGACAATCACAAGGACAAAGAACCATGGTAATGGGTCATAAGTCTAATGTCTGACAGAATTTACCTACTACTACAGGGAGCCAAAGCGGGAATACCAGCGTTGCAGTCGAATGACTCATTATACAACGCAACAACATCCACCTCACCAAGACGGCCTGATTTAAGAAAAATCTCGAGACAGAGATTTAAAAAAACGTAAATGGGGTTGGATAGGGCACCCACTTGGAAAGCCTGTCTCCAACATCACAAGGCAAACGCTAGATTGGATTGCCTAGAGAAATAGAAAGGTCGGCCGTCCGAAGGTCACTTGGCGGCGTAGTAATATTCGCACTGATGCCGAAATAAAAGCCGCCAGTAACACTTGGGCCGATCTGAGGAATACCAGCAAGAATCGAGTCCGGTGCAGGGAAGTGCGGCCCTATGTTCTACAGGAAATCATGTGACGTAAACTTAACTAATACTAGTCACAGGGACTTCCTGGTTAAACTCAGAATGCGTAAACAGTTGCAATATGGCGCACCTGCCACTGCCCCTTTGTTTTCTACGCCTAAGCAACGAGTTGAGTTGGTTGTTTAACGTCCAAAGTCAGCATTATATAAGACTATGTTGTGAACAGGCCCCAAGACTGATGTCTGACAATAAAGTTGCTGCCAAAGCCGAAACAGTGCGTGGAGGACAAGACTCCAATCTCAGAGCCCGTCACATGATACTCACACCGACCCAACCAGTGAGAGCCGAAATTACACAAATAAAATACGTGTTATGTGGTGAGATTCGATCCGCGGACCTCGCGATCCCATTACAGACGCTGTACCGCCTCAGCCAGTGTGCCCCCCTTTTCACCAACATAACCTTAGTATGCCGAAAAGCTTAAGTTTCTAGTTCTTTTGCAGAAGCAGAGAGTGTGAGACTAGGAGAGGTTTCTAGGGGATCGATTGTGCGTAAAATATGACAAGTCGCTTCAAATCTAAGAGTACCAGACCTGCCTGTATAACAACCTTCAAGTCTAACTAGGCTAGCGCGCGGGCATAAAACACTAATTTTTTTTCTAAATGGGCAAAAACACTAAGATTTTCTCTATGGGCAAAAACACTAACATTTTCTAAATGGGCTCAAACATTAACACTTTATAAATAGGCTAAAACGCTAGCACTTGGTAAATGGGCTATAACACTAACACTTTCTACATGGGTTAAAAATAACACGTTATAAATAGGCTAAAACGCTAGCACTTGCTAAATGGGCTAAAACACTAACATTTTCTGGATGGGCTAAAAACACTAACACTCTCGACTAAAATACTAACACTTTCTCAATGTGCTAAACACCAGTAGTTTTTAAATAGGCTAAAACACTTTTAAAAAGTCCTAAATGGGCAACCAAATATTCCTCATAATTCTAGTGTTAGAATACCTCCATACACATTGCTAGGATCCAAACTCTGGACTCCGCTGGTGTACCAGTTTGTGTGTACTATGATTTTTCAACCCCTACTCTTTCGGTCAATTGCATAATTGTATTGACTTGCATATTTAAAAATCAAAAACCACAGCCTAGTAACGGATATCTCCGTTTTGTCACTTTCAACATTAAATTGTTGTATTTTTTATAATCCTCTGTCCTAACAAGTTTGGGTTCAATTCAGGCTAAAATTTAATGCTGGGAGATTACACAGTTTTTTTTTAATCCTGAGAGCGTCATATCTGCTTGCATAATCACCTCCAAATGTGACCAGGATCGCACATGGACGAAATCGCTAAACCGCTCAAACGGGTCGAAGAAGCCTGAACTCCAGTCATTAATGAAAGAGAAGAATCAGATCGATTGACAGCTACAGTACGGGCATCGTAGAAAGCAACATCCAAGCAATGAACTGTCCAGGTACGGACGTCATGATGTCATGATGTTGTTGGACTGTTTAAAAAATCAAAATTCTGATTGTTTTAACTTTCAAAACAAAGTTAACGAAGTCTCGTGGACGTGAGAAACGTGCTTTGGTCGCATTGTTACAGATCGCGAGATCTTGGACATGTTGAACAAGGCCAGAGCTTCGATTTCTACAACAGGAGACGTAAGACATCATATATATATATATAT